>JAAAKB020263500.1:0-18445 GCA_010014835.2 Apostichopus leukothele
GACGATACCACTGTTGAAAGACAATTCTATTCTATTCTCTTTCATAATACATAAAACAGCAGATAACAAACCAATCGCTGAGAAGTAATATGTCACGTGCCCATAATAAACCATAGACATCGAATAATAATTAACAAATGAGCAGGGAAACGTGTGCAAAAGTTCCCTACAAACAAGTTTTGGAGCGTGTGCAAAAATAGTTCTGCAAAACGGTTTTTGAGCCCGATTTGGCCCGATTTGGACATAAATCGATGAAAAAGTCATAGAATGAGATACAATTCTGGAATAAAAAATAGTAACTTTTGTTGGTCTATATGATATATTCTTGCTCTGGAAATTCCAGAGAAAAAGAACTTTGTATGAAGACGCTGAACATTTTTTAAGAGAAGAGAGAGTCCCACTTACTGTTACAATATCTCTATACATGTAATGTATTGAGATAATAAAAAATGAAAAAAAATTAATATGTTGCTAATCAATGCAGTAAAAAAGTGAAGTAAGAAACTAGTTTTGGCATTGATAAGTTGACAGAATATTTTTTTTTTGGTATCTATTTTTAAAAGAATTCAAGGTTAAGGATGACTTAATTAAACTCAAACCCAATCCGTTCCAGAGTTTAATATGTGATGATGGAAAACTGTTTTCCCTTGTACTTGCATAATTTATTCATTATAATTTACATAGAAATTATATTTAAATCGTTTATTCGAAACTAAGGAAAAAATAATTTGTAGAGTTGAAGGTAAAACCATGTGAAAAACTTTGAACATTAAATCACCTGTGTTGAAATCTTTAATATGATGTACCTTTAATGTTCTTAACTTGAAAAATGCTGAGAATCATGTTCCAAAAATTTAGCATGACAAACGATACGAATAACCCTCTTCTGTTTTAAGAATTATGGGGAGTAAGGGGGAAATGCCTACCTGTATGCCGATATCAGGTACTATCATGTTCACATGGTTTTTACCCAAAAGTGAACCTGAAGCAAATTAGGCAGAAGTCATAGATAAGCTTTTCTTGTTTTTTATACAAAAATGATTTGTAAAATTTGCAAAACTTGTAATAGTGTATGCATCAGAAGAATAATGTGCATTGGCACTATAGAACTTGATCATCTCTGTAAGGAAAGTTAGAACAAGATGGAAATCCATGGAGTTGCAGATCTCATCTCTTCTACAACCGAATTGATCTACATTGACCTCACTCCTTAACTACTATATAAGTACTATTTTAAAATTTCATATTATTCTTTACATATCTTGTGGTTTATTGACTTTCTCAACATATTGAAAAGCATATGGCTAAAACAGTTTTTGGGGGGTATTTTACCTTTGACCTATGACATCACCAATCACCCAGGCATGACTTTATAGTACATGGTCAAGCACCTACCCATTAAATTTGAACTTGATCTGAATAATGGTTTAGGGGAGTTCTCGACACACACTATTTTCTCTTTGGGTGCAAAGATAAAATCCTGCTGGTGGGGTTTTCAAATGCAGTCAGCCTTATACATTTCTCATCTTTTAGGAACTTCATATTGAATACAGCAATAAAGCAGCATTGATTGAGATATACTTGTTTTTCCCATTTAAACAATGGTATCCAGCCTTCATCTTTATCTGAAATGGACAATGATAGCTCCTCTCCTTTCATGATCATGCTAAAACTTCCACAGTCATACTGGATGGAATCTCCTTCTCTTCCTTCAGTAGATGTTCTTATCTTTCCCTCATCAAAATCTTTTGAAGTATAAGAAGGAAGTTCACAATGATGCAGACTCAAAATGTTCAGCTTGTACTATGATTATGTGTTTAGCAAGGCTCATGATGCATTATTTCCTTTTCAAGAGATACAACAGTGACATTTGACAATTCCAAATCAATATATAACATTTTATAGTCTTCCTGTGAATCAAGACAATGTGCATTTTCATTGTTAACACCTATGTAGTGCTGTGTATCTATTTATAAAGATATGTAAAATACATAGGGCCTGATGTCTCAAATGTTCTCTTCAAGCCAGGTGTGAAGTCTGCAACTTAGTTGAATTCTCGTGTTTGGTGGATATTGAGACAGCTTTAAAAACTGTACTTAAAACAATTTAAGACATAAGATATATACATGAATAAGCAACAGATAACAAACAGAACATGGGGCCTGACTGCATGTTTAATATCAATACTAGTCAGTTCGATGGCTAAAAGTTAACTTCATCAGATGGGTGGTTATTCTCTTTTGTTACTTGTCAATGGGTTTGAACAGTCCTAGACATTCTGTAGAAGTTACCAGTGTTCTGAGAGCCTTGACAAATCAAGTATTTAAAAGTGGAATCAGCCTTCATTTGTAACCATTAAGTTTACTCAAAACTGTTTTACATCATCAAAGCAGCATCAACGCACACAAAGACCATTTTATCTTTCCCCATCACCTGTCTAATAGCTCATAAGGAGATTGAACAAGGAGCTGTCAATGCTTGTTATTTGAGCAGGTTCAAAAAGCAATGAAACAAATGTAACTCACAAATTTCATATTTTGATGGTGAATTTTCCTCCCTTCTAGTTGATAGTACAAAATGTACACCTGGCTTCTCTAATTCAAATTCGAAGCAAAATGATCTTTCACCTTTAGATTCATCTAGTATGCGATATTCTGTGTACCAGAGGAAAGAAAAGATTATACTTCTAATTATGTTATTAGCTTATATTAATGAACAGCTCACAGTGTTGATATTTACATCTAACACAGTATTCTAGATGATCTTATAGCTGTTATAACTTTAAATATTGAGACCTAAATAATAAATGTTGCAAGTAAATCCACCAGCACATTTCACTATCTCACACAAGAATTTGTATTTGATAAATTGAAGAATTACAAGCCTTGTACTATTAACTGACATTTCATTTCCTAGTTAGAACTATATTTTAGTGTTTTTCTTTCATAAGATTTACACCAAGTTTTGTCAGAAACCGTTAAATGTAGTAGTTCCCTTAGAGTTGATCACTTTGACTTGGTCCTATATGTCAATATCATGCAAGTTTCGAGAATGCAGCGACTGCAATAATGCATTATGTTGCTAATATAATTTGAGCACTCAGAGACAATCGAAAATGTAAATGACAGCAAATGTTTTCTTGACACTTAACACCTGCACTGTGTATTTTACGTAGAAAATTATCAAAGGATGTTTTCCATGTTATTAATAAAGATACACAACAAACAGAAGAAAAGTTAGAAAACAAACAAAGATCATCACCTATGCATGGTCTTTTAGGTCCATTATCAGCATGAGGCCTGAAAAAAAGACATTACATGCATAAGTTATAATTCAAGGTGACTAGTAAACAAATGTCAAGATGGAACAATTAGTTTGCACATAGCAGCAAATACAAAACGAATTGAACCATTCAGTAATATCATCCTTAGTTCAATGTGGACACCTGAAATAAGTCTACATTTGAAATTTGTAAACTAAGGAATAATCTTAAACTCTTTATCCCACTTTTCATTATTTCATTACAATGCAGTTCATTTGCTTGGTAACTCAAGTTTTGTTGAACACATTTTAGCAGGCATTGACGACTTTAAATTTCAGATTTCTCTTACACACATGACTTAACAGGTATTATTTTTAAAGAGGAAAATATTCCATACAGCTTGTTGAAAACCCCATCTGAACATATTGGCCATTACTCATTCATGGTATGGTTGATATAAGTTAACTTATTTTGACTGGCTCAGTTCCCCTGTTTCTACAAGCAGTGGTTCACAGCAGGTTGTCTGTGATGTGAACACAGCTGATGTCCTTACAGTACAAAGCTTTACTTTCCCAGATTGTTGATTTATCCTTAAAATGCTTTGCTTGCTGTCAATGTTCTCCAGAGTTTCATCAAAATACTACTGATATTCCTTACAATTAAATAATATAAAAGATTTCATCATTCAACAAACCACTCACATATGCTACTTTTAAGTGTACACCACAGCCCCACCACCTTCCCCAATGTGATTTTATTCTGTGAATAAGTAAGTTATAATTTATCAGAAGAAGATAAAACACATTTACAGATGCAATGCTATGATGACATCTTTCACTCTGTTGTTGCCAGATGCATAAACAAAATATCATTAAATTGGAAAAGCAAATGTATCTTGAAACACTATGAGGATGTGGTGTTGACCTAGAGATGCAGAAAATAGCCAGAGGTTTTGCAAAGCAATCATCTTCAGAAATTCTACAATGAAATGTATCTGGGTGATGAAATATTGAAACAGAAACCCGAAATGCAAAAATTGCATTCTGGTTTTTAAAATGTAATTATCTACATCTTTTATAAATCAGATACTTGAACTCTAATGACATTAAACGACCTTTGTTTACCAGACAATGCGGTTCTTCAGTTCAATATGGAGCATCCATGTACTATATATTTGAGACACATCCAAATAAATTTTATTCTTGTAACATTGTTGTTAACAAACTTTTCGCCTCTGCAGACCTCAAATGACTTTTGACCTCCACCATAAATGATATTGAACTTGATATGGTTTATCCACAGTTAATAAATGATATTCATTCAAGATTTTATTCTTGATATCCTGTACCATGTTTACAAGCTTTTTACATAAAAATCAATCAAACTCATCGCTCATGTAAGATTCATTAGGTAAAACAATTGTCACATTAGAGTTAATATGCCATGGTATTTTACTATGGTGATAATAAGCTGGGCCATCTTTTGTGTGTGTAAACAGGCCTTTGTGTACTCAAACTTTAAATCAAGGGAACTATTCAGATCTAGTACAGTGATGGTGGCTATGTAGTAGTAATGTGCCAGTATTATATAGACAGGTGTATGGGTAGATTGAGCATGCTATAGAATTGCTCAATGTCCAGGTGAACTTACTATCTGTGCTAATAGAAGCGGAATATTTTCTTTACAATCTGGGATATAGTTCATTTTTGAAAAGCCCATATTAGCATGGGGCCATAATAGTGTGAATTTGGAATTCATGTTGGCAAGAAGTGTGTTGAGAAGGGTCGCCTGGGTACCAGAATCTAATAGAGCCTGAGGAGGGCAGCTGTTTCATGGCAGAATTGGAAAGTGACGTATATCACTGCAGCTGTACTACAAGGCTTGCCAAGGTGCGATAATGTATTATACCATTTGCCACTTGTATCCGTTTGGGATTAATTTGGATCCCACTCGTTAATTTCACCGGATTCAGCCTAATCAACCTTAACTGACTGGTGTAAACATCTTTATGGCTACGAGAACATAAACAAATACTGAGAAGCGTTGGACAATGGAACGTTGTTGAAGTTTGAATACTTAATATCGTGTTTACAAGAAACCATTCTTAATATTATGTTATAAAACCAACATTATCTATGTGTGAGGTATTTATTACTTAGCTTTTCTAAGGTAAACGAACCGCTGGGGTATGGAGTAAGCGTTACAGTTTGTAAAACAAAATCTATGTAGAAACACCCAACATTTGTTAGTCTTGTGCAAATGGTTCAACGTTGCAGAGTACCTGAACTACATGATATTACCTGGTTAATATTTGAATCCAAGGTATTGATAATTTAGCCTTATTCCCATATTAATTAAAAGAAGACAAAACTTTATGTAACTTTGAAGAATTACATTTATTATCAAGCTTATACTTGAATGTGTTGTTGAATTTCTTGTACTGTGTCTTTATATTGGTCGGATAGCCTCTATATGGACCACGCCAAATTGTACCCTGCTCTTGTAGGTAACAACAACGACAGTAATAATAATCAGAAATATTATGTTCATACTCTTGACTTTTAGATAAAAAACAAGCATTTTGTATACTTCCCTATTGATATATTTGGAGGAACCTCATTCATCTCAAAGCATAACAATTGAATACAACTGAGTCACTCAAACAGATAAATAAGCAGCCTAGTATCATGTGCATAACAAAGGTCTGTGGATGGGTGAGAGTGCATTGATGAATTACATGTATCATAATACATAATAGGGTAAATAATAACTAAACCCAGGTTGTGATTAGAAAGTGCCAAGCCATACCAAATGACTGATGAACATAACATACGGTCCTGATTATAGCATAATGATGAACATGAAGTGTTCAATATATTTATGAGTGATTATCCAAAATTCTTACTCACTTAACAGACTTCGCATTCCACAACGAAACAGTTCTTGCAACTGTAGAGAGAATTAACATATGCAGAGACATTGTGTTTTAAATCTGAAAGGTTCACAGGAGAGCTATATAGCAAACACGTCTCACTCTGCCAATACTGCAATACACTTTTTCTTGTGTCTTATTATATGATAGAAAAACAGAGGTTACCTACCTTGACTGGTCTCTTTTGTATCGCCTAGTTATTTGGGGGAAAAGCAGTAAATAAATGTTCGAAATAATATGCAAAGTGTGACTTTCAGATAAATGTATTTAACCGTTTACAATTGCAGAAACAAACAAATTATTGACAGACACAACACCATTAGATCAGATAGTGAAATGGTTTACTTGTTGTTGTGTATGTATGTGATTAAACTTAACTACTTTGTATCTCTGATTTAATGGTCAGATAAAAACAAAACGTGTTTTATCAGCTCCTCGGTTTATTTAAGCTCAGTTGAGAGAATGTTGAGGCCAGGATTTGCTAGTTTGCTAGAGAAGCAATATTTACATCAATTATTTTGTGCAGTCAATGGGTCATTGAGCATGAATATTTGCATATCAAGCATTTGATTCAGATGTGTTTTCACTGATCAGGCTTAAATACCCTTATTTTACAGAGCGTACAGTCTCATAGCAATTTTAAAAAACAAGCCTTCCTGTGTGAAACAATTCACATACCTGCATGATCAAGGCAAGGACATTCTAATTTGAGAAACATATTGAAATAACAATCAATCTTGTCAGTGACCACTTTAAAACTTTCATTAATTAAACATAAAACCTTGTCTTAATTCATTGTGAAATATTACTAACTACCTACAATTCCTTCCATAAAATCACTTACTATCACAGACAAATGGTAATTTTGAAAATTTGACAGTATAGAGAGTTGGTCTTTGCTTAAACTGAGCATGTCAGCTGTGTAAGTGTCTTTGAATGAATACAACAGCATCAATTTTCTGAAACAAATTGCTGTATATGCAATATTTTTAATTTTCCAGCAAATCACTTAATATAGATTGTTTTTTCAATGTAAAGTCACATGCTCATGAAAGCTTTCACAGCTGGGTTAAACTCATCTAAGTATATTATATTGTGCTATCTTTACTTTTCAGCTCAACTTTTGTGTGCTTGTAACTGATATTAACAATGAAGACATATTCACAAGTGATTCCTTGCAGATTTTTCTTATTGTCCTTACCATATCTGTATTAGGTAAGCATTATTGTGTAACTCATCTGACGTTATCAAATTCCACTGTTTGCAACTAGCCTGTAGGTAGTACCAGAACAGGTACCAGAGCAGGTACCTTATGGTGCCTTGATTATCCAACACCCTTCTGCAGTAATAGCCCAGAATTTAAGAATAAACTTTGGTGAAAGTATGTTTAATACAGATTTGAATGTTTGCAAAATGTGAAAATGAGAAAAATTGTGTAATTTAGACAAAGAATGAAACTTGACAGTTCATAGTCTTGGATGTGTATTAACCGAACCAAAGTGTTTCTACTCATGTTCAAGCTCACCATGCATGAGAGTCACAAAAGCTGAATATATTGAATGAGCCTCTTTACACAATTGCCAGATGAATATTTATGAATATCCACCAAAACAAAGCAACTCAGAAATCAGACAGAGGTATTAGCATATAAAGTATGACAACAACAGTGCTTAATTCATTGCTGAGTTAGCCTATGTTGTTTACTGCAGTTTCTGTGCCAATATTTAGTTACAGGCATCTACCTCCCAACTATGGGATTCCTCAGAGCTGCAGTTTTTAAGCTTCTTTTGGCAGATTTGTATTTTTTGCCCAACCTACAAATCACGAACATTCAAAAGTAGTGGAGGTCTCACTGATGCAAAGTATGAGGTCTATGTAAGCTATAGATGTTGAGGTATCCAGCCAATGTGTCACAAATGCATATAATCACCATTGAATGTTGTGAAAAATCTCTCCTCCATTTGTGCATGATGGTCACTCATCAAAACAACAGCTGAAAAACCCAAAGTCACCTCTCCTTGCACATCCTCCCCCCCCCCATCCCCACAGACAAGAGCATGTCACTTCATGGCCCCATTAGAACACTTGAAAGATTCTACTTCTGTTAATGTTGAATGAATTGTTGTTACTTACCAGAAGGTTGTTCTTTAAGTACCACACGCTTGGAAAGCTATAAACAATGGGCAAACAATTGAAATGCAAATATATGTGCAAAACCAATTTTAACAAATTCTTATCTTATCACTCCTATAAGGAGGATTAGATCTTGTAATTAGTTGCTCTTGGATTAGATATGCAAATTTTGTGTCAGAACTTCTAACCATCTGTTATGATGTTCTTCAAACTTGGTAGGAGGAATTAGGTGTCACTTGATAGCAACTTGTTTGCAGTCAGACCAAAATGTCAGAGGTCTTATGAAGTGGAAAGTGATTTTTGTGAGGAGCTCCAAGGGGAAGTTCATTTGGAACCTGCTTTGGTTGAATAGGAATGTCACAGTGCAATGTTATTTTCAAAAGCTTCTCCTAAACAGCTTGGCTAACATGCTTTTCTTCAAACTTGATAGGAAGGAACCCTTTTAATCACTGTCTGTGATGAGAACTTGTGTCCAACAGACCTGAAGAACAAAACTCTAAATCAGAGGTCAAATTATCAAAAATGTGAGTTTTACAAATGTTTGACACACATATTACCTTGAAAAGGAAATTAAGTTTTAACCAGACACAAGCTCAAACAGCAAAAATCATTGATCGAGTTTGGCAGATGTCACAATTTATTAAAGTCTTGTCTGGGAGCTTCCATTTTGAAAATCTTTGTACCAGTAGGATAAGAAATCCTTTGCTTTCTCTACATTTTTCTTTTCATTTAAAACGTTAAGAGTAAACAAAGACACCAATGCCATCAGTAAATTGTGTATTAAGATCTTCAGTATGTTAAATTCAGCATTTACTGAAAGATAATATTATAATTGAAAAAGCACATGAAAAGTGAAGCACATGTGGCCTCATGATGTCATCTTTGGATTTGATCATTCTTTAGTTATTGTGCGTGAATCAACACTATATCTGTCATATTTCTCAATATAAGATTTACCACAAGTTGGAAAATTACCTTCATTTATAGGATTTATATGATGTGAGAATTCTAATATTACAAGCTATACCATGTTGAACCACAGCACATATATCAAAAGCTACTTGAGGTGACCTTGCAAAGTACTAACACTTGGTCTTACATTACTGAAGCTGGTAGTGTGACAATTGGACTGTAGTAGAGACCTAGATGCAGTTGATGAACCTTTTGCTTAAATGTCGTTTTGTTTAAGGGGGTGCCCCTGCTCATATCAGTTGCAGTACCAGCCTAGGCAATCTAGGGGGCAAGGAATATTTTGGGGCAAGAAACGATAGGACTGATATGGGGAAGGGGTGTAAGAAGACGCTGTGTCCGTCCCCTATTTTACAAGTAAAATGACCTAGATGAAAAATGGTGCTATCATTGACAATTTTTCACAATATCTAAACTTCCTATAATATTGAAATATTATGGTGAGCAAGAATTGTTTACACAGTTTGACAAACTGATTGCCTGTTGAATTGCATTGAGGAGGGCCATGACTAATTTGAATACATCATATTTGCTTTCCTGCATGTTTTCAATCAAAGGGGAAGTATGGGAGTTCAGTTCTACCTACCAATAATGGGTTGTCCTCTTCATCATCACTGCCTCCATTATAGTCTGAATTATCATGTGAGGTATCAGTATTTGTTGCTCCTTTGAAACTTGTTTCTGTACAAAGGCAAAACAAAAATTCTTATCCAAACTAACTGAGTACTGCATTTTACTGTACTTCTGATAAAGGTCTGACAATTACACAAACTCATTTAATTGTAAGTAACTGTTGTCAGGGAAGAGGCAATTCTTTCTTTGGAAAGGATCAAAGCCAGTGACCTGCAAGATGGAATAAGTTGGTAAAAACTGGGATTACATTCAACAAGTAACTGGTTTGTTTCATAAAGAAGGTCATTGCACTGTTCATCCCACTGCTTGTATGTGGGTATGTACTTTACAATCAAGATTGGTTTTAACAACAGCCCAATGGGCACTATGGTCGGGTTTTGCTTAAAGGAAATTAAATGTGTTGAATATGTCATCCCCCAATACTATCATCATACCAACCTAAGTTGATACAATATTACACTGTCCCTTATGAATATGCATAGTATCAACTTCACACATGGTCAAGTACCATTTCAGTCACTCCAATTGTCATGTAAATGCTAAAAAAAAAAATGGATTTCAAATGGTCTTGACCAAAATATAAAAATATTTAGACCCATATACCAGCTATTTACCAACAAATGTATTCCAAGTTTGGATACAATCCGATTTAACGTTTTGGAGTTATTATAATTTTAATGTTTTAGCCCTTTCCCTAAAACTTGAGCCTGATAAAATATGGTGTCTAAATGGTCCAAGATATATTTGGCCCAAGTAAAGTGGATCAAAAATAAACTTGCCTTGCAAAAATTGACCACAACAAAATGTGTACCCAAATGGGCTCAAAAATTCTGGCCAAAAGCATGTGTCCCAAAATGCATTTGAGGTGGAAACAAGGTATTTGGCCCACCCGGCCTAAAACTGGGCCCAACATTTTGGGGTGCCCAGATGGCCTACATGTACCAGCTATTAACCAACAACTAAATACTAAGTTTGGCTACAATCTGACTTAAGATTGTGGAGTTATTGCAATGTAAAGAAAATGTGGGCTCAAAAGGTCCAAAACATATTGGGCCCCACAAATTTTGGCCCAAAGAATGTGTCCCTACCTGCATTTGAGGTGGAAATAAAATTTGGGCTCACTGTGACAAAAATAGGTCCATAATATTTTGGGACCCATATGGTCCCAAAATATTGAGGCCTACATGTACCAGCTATTAACCAACATCTATACCAAGTTTGATTACAATCCGACTTGAGGGTGGAGAGTTATTGCAATGTAATGTAATCGACTACCATGGTCTGAGTTTTTTAGTTTTATCCAAGTGCAAAACACTAAAAAATACCATAGCAATACTTCTGATTTTGTTTGACCACATAACCTTGTTAATATTCATAGGGTCAGCACCAAATAGGGCAATCCTTGTTAAAAATTTTAAAAGAAGCAGTACATACCTACACGCTTTTGATCATCTTTTCGTTTCAACAGATCCTATAAACATGGAAAATAAGTATAAAATATGAAATTGTCACCAAATGATTGCAGATTATCATTTCCATGGCAACACATTTTCAATGCAACACATTTCCTGTAACATATTTTGATTTAGAATTTTTCACATTTGTTGAACTTTTATGAATGAATTCAACATAAGCCCAATTGTTTGTCAATATCATGGATAACTCATTGAATTAAAATATTTTAGTAACATAACTTTTAACATATATCCTTACATACTGTAGCTCAATCCTATCATGAAACATTCAATTAAGAGTTTATCTAAGGAACATTCCTATTCTATCAGATATATTATCAGGCCACATCAATGAAAACAATTTTAAAGGAAGGTGAATTTTGTAATAAATAAATTTGCCATGATGACAATCATAAAATCTGATTAATTTCCTGAAGCAGCAATGGGCTCTTCTTGAAAAACAAAAATAGATTACCTTCAAGCAATTACATTTAGACTTGTCTTTACTGTAAGTTAAACACTGCCAGCTACTGGAATAAACCTATCAATGAAGTGGCATTTTAAGTGAGTCACAAAGCCAACCATTGCTGATCTTTGTAATAGTGCGAATTTAAACTTTCCATTTACAGCAAAGGAAACTGCTATTCCATTAGTAAAATACCTCATAGAAATCACACAAATGGCTGAAGCCTTCATGTCTAGTGGTAACATGTCACAGATTTACAAAAGGGCAGCCTGGGATATGACTTTGAAACAAAAATATGTCCCAAATGGAGCAAAATTTGTATTAGCTATTTGTTGTTCTTCACAATGATCTCTGTCATATAGGTTACATAGGATAATGGTTGGGTTTGTATCCACCTTAAATATGTTGAGGTTATTTAGTAAGACCTACCGCATGACATCCAGTATAGTCACTTCTTGAATGTCCTTGTTTGTCTTCTTCTTTATTTGAGCGGACTAAAAAAAAAGAAAAAAAAAAGCAGTCGGCTGAGTGATTCCTTCCCTTTACGTTCACGAATAGAATCACCTGATTGATAGAGCAACTAAGGAAAATGTGTCCTCAAATCAAGTACCAGGACAACAGAAAAGAGTTCCAGATAACTAGACCATTGCAAAGGTTTTACCCTTCTGAAAGTCGATGAAAGTTGAGTCATAAGTGAAAGTGAAAAACTCTCTTAGCCACTTAAAAGAGCAAAGTCAAATCATGTAACAGTTAGTGACATAGAAAAGCCAGTCACCATGAAACGGTGCTCATAGTTTATAAACAAATAATCTGAGGGTCATTTTGGAGGATTGTGTTACTGTAGATCTGTCATGTTGTTTCTCCTAGTTTCATTTGGCACTTAAGACTTCATATTGCCTGTCACAGGTCTCAGCTATTGTGAGTCAATGAACATTGTTTTCTGAAATTAAAAAGTGGGAACTGTCGGTGACCAATATGGCCAACTTTACATTTTGACAACTGAAATGACCTCTGACCTCAGCAAAACGAAAGATTTCTTGTACTCAATAAGTTGGATCCACATAAACTGAAGCTTTCCAGTTTGAGTTTGAGTCCTTACAAGACTTTCACATTTTGTCCTTCAACCTTCCCAGCAAACATTGAGCTTCTTCTCCTCGATACAGTGCAGCCACATATTAAACATGAAGTTCACCAACCTTACAGTTTTTTAGTTATTGTGTTTTAAAGGTTTTCAGACTTTAACTTCTGGTGACCTCAAATGACCTTTCACCTCCACAGAAAACAACAGGGTTATTCTACTCAATAAGGTGCATACACATGATACACATCCAGCAAATGGAGTATATCCAACATCTAATTTGAGAGTTGACATGTTTAAATTTTTGGACCTTTGATGACCTCAAATGACCTTCTACCTCAACAGAAAAATATGAGTTTCTTCTACTCAATATGGCACATCCTCATAACCCATATAAAGTTTATCAGCTTTACGGTTTGTAAGTTATCATGTTAACAAGATTTTCATACTTTGATCTCACTTGACCTGACAAGAAACAGTAGGGTTCTTTCCCTCTGTTAGATGCATGCACATATTAAATATGAAGTTACACCAATATATAGTGTTATGAGCTTTAGGGTTTACAAGGTTTTCAGCTCCAATGTGTCCAACACAGAATACAAAACAAGTGCATGCTCACACACACACACACATGACATCACCATAGCATAGATTCCTTTTGCCTCTGGCAAGGAATCAAAAACAAGATACATTTCCTGCATTTATGATACAACTATCTTAAACAAGTAAAAATATGGTAATAGGTAAAATAATATAAACATTAAAGAAAGGAAGTTAAAAGGAAAAGAGAAATACTGCAATGTAGGACTCAAAATGGTGATCCAACTTAATTGAAACAGCGTAAGGTTTGTATTCCTGAGATCACTGGTTTGTTTCTTACTCTAGAAATACAATTTCTCTATCAAAACTAACATTTTAGCGATTTCATCAAACTACCTTATATAGTCTTTACTGCAATCTAAATTGGCTTAATAAGGTAACATAATGAAATCATGATGTTCACATAGTTGTAACATTTATGTCCACTCAGAAACTTTCAGATGCATTCGTTTTGTGTGTATTATGCTTAATATGTTAGTGTCAAGCAGAACACAAGTTTGTTTCCATTTATTTACAATATAAGCCAATGGTTCATTTGGAAGCTACTATTTGTTGGTATTTCTTGTTTTACTAGTTGCTTCAGTGCCACGTCACCCCACACCATTGTATTCTAGGACCAATCAGAATTTGAGTATAAATCAATTTAACACTCTGGAAAATTATACAAGGTGAGGAACCATATACTTACCAGCCATTTCTAGATCAACGCTCACTGAAGTCTGTAATAATGGACATAGATGTGGGTATTCAACATGAATTACTTGCAATAACTAAACTGTAAAATATTATGTCATACTTGAATCACCGAGACAACTGTTATTATCCAACCAGAAAATCCTTAGGAGTTGTGATTCCCTGCTCTAAAATAACTCAGGCAAGGTTCTGATTGATTGATCAACTAACTTTAAGATATGTCCAAGAGTAAAGTCAACAACACCAGGGCAGAAATTGTTTAGTTCCCTTGACCTCTGCAGAGGTATTTGTAACATTGACTCGTGGGCACACACCAAATAAGTTAGATAGAAATATGGTAATACTTTGTTTTATTCATTATGAAAACTTATGATAACTAATCCAATCCTTAAAGCTAAATGATCTTCACCAAAAATACTAGCAACCAAGGAGTTAAGTAGCGAAATACGCAGTATGAGATTCACCACAGCTGTATATGTTGAGTTGACTTGTCTACAAAATTTGAGGCAAAACAATATCAACTAAAAGCTTTGAATACTACAGTATGTACAAAAATCAAAACATCATTTTTTGAGAATCGTTATCAGGCAAAAGAGTAATTTAAAATCATAGTCAAAGAGTTAAATAATAGTATTGCATTAAACACAGCTACACTGAAGATTAATACCAGATATATCTTGCTTTATCAGAACATTATTACTGATGAAACAAAAAAGGACATGACAAGCACTTTCTAGTATTAATACAAACTGTCTTTGGTGACTTCATGGACTTTGAATGACGTAAAAGTACATATTATCTATCCAAAACAACACTGAGTTTACCTTGCTGACCTGACCAGGTTGTGGCTTTATGGGTGAGGCACTGGCTCTATTATTTCCTGAGTCAACTTCATCATTTTCTGGTATCCCATGTTGTTCAGCTTTAGGAAAATAAATGAAAGCATATGTAAAGTTTTGACATTTCAAATAAATTCTTTAATTTATTTGGGGGAATGAAAATCAGTTTTCATTATCCTGTCACAACGAAGAACAAACTACGAAAAAAGGGTTAAAAATGCGTCAAAGTGATGGGGCCATACTACAGTATAGTCCAAACACTGAACAGACTGAGTCAAGATGAATGGGGCTATACTACAGTATAGTCCAAACACTAAACAGACTGAGTCGATCAAGATGAATGGGGCCATACTACAGTATAGTCAAAACACTGAACAGGCTGAGTCAAGATGAAACATGTAATCAATTATTTACATGCAGTGTTTGATTTTTGTATATGAGTAGTAATTTTAACTCTTCCTTTTTGACACAAGCTGATGAGACATAATTAAAGTTAAATGACATGTCTCTGACATTGCAGTATAAATATGTATTTCCAATAATGACTTATGACCGCACATGATCCAGTAAACCTTGTAGGCTGCCAGTTAAGGTTGACTTTCAGCCTATTTAATGAGACTGACCATACATGTGATTACAAGGGAGCAAGTTATGCAAATTAAAGTGTAACTACAAACTTGATTACTAGAAGAAGTTAGCCATCACCACAAGTTAATTTGTACATAGTTTACTCATAACTACTTATTATGAGTACACATCATGAGAATACTAGTACAAATAAAAATCCCCAAGTTACAAGTATGAGTACTACAGTCTATGCACAAGTATATCCCCATTAACATCTATCTCTGTTGTAGTCAAGTACCTTTATTCGAGTGACATCAGATTGAACAGTTTGATACTTTTAAAGCTCTCCTTAGCCAGTCCTATTCTTTCAGCTTCTGTACTTTTCCATTTAAACTACATTGCTGTCTGAGTCTTTGGAAGACAAAAACCAAGACATACACACAGACAGAGTCTCAAATAGAGATGCATAGTCACATAACATTTTTTTTTCTATTATAGTAAAAAACCGTTTCTATCTAGCATGTTTTACTAATCTGCTACAAAGCTTAAAACAAATACATCAGTACTTACGACTTGTTTCAGTTATTGTCTCATCTGAAGGCTATAGAAAATAAAAAATAATACTATCTATTGAACAAGTATAAGGAATCATAAAACATGAAGAATTACTTAAGATAGTCGTTACTTGTTTTGGCAACTTTCCTGCTTTGCTTCATTTGAATTTAGATATGCAATATTCAGACCAAAATGCTTTACTTAGATTTAAGGCTGTTAATATCATACTGAAACAAGGCCAAGCCACTAAGGTTCCAAAAGGCGAGAAACCCAAAGAATAATAATAACAATAAATAACATTTTACAGTATATAGCGCTTAATACAGCATTTCAAAGTGCTTTAAAAAGTAGGAAAGAGACAAAGGAAACCGAGGGGAAAAAAGAAACTAGAAATTTAACAGAAATGTTTAAGTTGTCTCTTGAAAATACAGAGGGAGGGAGCGTCATGAACATGAAATGGGAGTTGTTCCAAAGAGAAGGCGCAGTGACAGAAACGGCACGATCGCCATAACGAGTGTGGATACGGGGACCAGGAATTAATTGCAAATGCGCATGATAGTAAGAGTGAAGCGTAACTGTAGTTGACTGACGCAAGGGGTAAAATGGTCAGTGACATATTACAAAGTAGAAAAGAGACAAAGGAAACCAAGGGAAAAAAAAGAAACTAGGAATTAAACAGAAATGTTTTAAGTTGTCTCTTGACAATACAGAAGGAGGGAGCGTCATGAACATGAAATGGGAGTTTGTTCCAAAGAGAAGGTGCAGTGACAGAAAAGATAAAATACCCATAACGAGTGTGGGTACGTGGACCAGGAGTTAATTGCAAATGCGCATGATAGGAAAGGCGAAGTGTTACTGTAGTTGACCGACGCAAAGGAGTAAGAAAGTCAGTGATATATTGAGGGGTAAGCCTGTTGATTGCTTAGTAGGTGTGAAGTAGGATCTTAAACTGGACGCACTGAGAGACGGGAAGCCAATGCAATGAACGGAGTACAGGAGTGACGTGATCAAATTTTTTAGTGAGTGAGACTAGGCGCACAGCAGCGTTCTGAATTCTCTGAAGGGGAACTATATGAGAAACTGGCAAATTCACATAAAAACTGTTGCAGTAATCCAGATAGGAGGAAACAAAAGCGTGACCTAGTCGTTCAGTTGAGCCTTGATCTAGATACCTCCTGAGTTTACCAATTTTGTAAATACCATGCATACGCAGCTGAACGACAAGTGTTCTGAATATGTTTTTGCATATCAAGTTTATCGTCAAGCAAGACACCTAGATCACATGTATTTTCGAAGAAGTTATGACATTTGTACTAAAAGTGAGGTCATGTAGGTTACTCGAATCTCTAAACTGGGAGGTGACTTGGATGACTTTGGTCTTTGAATCGTTAAGGAGTAAACTGTTGCAAGTGGACCATTGCTTGATGTCAGCGATACAATTGGAGAGACTGGTTAGACATGTATCATGATCAAAAAATAATCATCAAAAACTTTCAAATATCCCATAATTTGTAGTTACCATTACTAGCTGCAACATATAAATGAGATTGTTCATTATTTAAAGCTGCAGTAAGAAATTTAATCGTTAGGATAAAGGATTCCATTTGACATTTGTCTTTGAAATTAAAGATTGATAGATAGCTAAGTAACCTTAAAGTACCTTAAATAATGAATCAAATGTATCTATTCGAGAAATAAAGAATCTTTAACACTGCTCGATCAGTCTTAATCCCTGCCCGTGTCGAATCTGACACTGTTCCTGAGAGAGATTAAATTCACTGACCGATATCGTCTTGGTGTTGTCATAGGGACTCACCAATGGATCAGGCATGTTGTACACCTCCATGTCGTTGAGCACCATACAAGCACTAAATGGAGTGGTCTGATTGGCCATAGCTCTAGCACCTCGTCCGTAAACTCTTAGAACCTCCTGTTCTGCAGCCAGCATCAGCTTTTCCTGAGGAACCATAAAAAAAGGAAGAAGAGCTAAATTTATATGTAGGAAATCAGAACTTCAAAACAGATAATACAGCTTCTCTTGAGATGGTCTTTGTGCAAACTAGTGTATGTATAAACAGATATTCAGAGGTCAACCAAACTCACTTAAGAAAAGGCCACAAACTATCCAAAAGTACCAAAAACCGATCTTCAGATTTAGACGTGATGAGTATTACTGCTAATATCAAAACCACTGCGACGCAACTTCTTCAAACTGTATGAAACAGTCGAGGAACCAAAAAACATGTGGTGGGGTGGTGGTGAGG
>JAAAKB020263609.1:0-16280 GCA_010014835.2 Apostichopus leukothele
GATTTTCTCTCTGTAAAAATGTCCACGGATCACATCACTCTCGAAGGTATTCCTGCAGAAACTTATCATGATCTATTATAATTTATTTTCCCCAATGCAATGTTTGCTTATAATTAGTAGTCTGATCCATCAAATATTAATCTAATGTTTAATCTGCCCTATGTATATCTAGTTTGATTTGAATTTATCTCTCTGTATAAAAAGTTTTCTTTGATGTAAATGTATCTGTTTGTCCCACTTGTTTGTTTGCTGGATATACTTGATGGAGTGAAATACCATTGAATTGATTAGAATAATGAATTATCATGAACGGATAAAGTTATAATAAGTACTAAAAATTTATCTAATTAGTACTAAGTACTTTTATCAAAACTGTGATAACATTTGGTGAGTTATTAGAAGTTATAAAATATGGGATAATATTTATATATAGGCTTGCACTGAGGGTCCGACGTCATCATTAGTTTTGCTATACATGTGCATTTCAGAGATTTAGCCTATTTGAACATCTTGATAACCGTAATAGCAATACTACATTACTCACACATATTTTTTTCATAACCTTGAAATGTGAAAAATCAAAAATAGAAATTTGCCTGAAGTCATTGTTTGAGCTAACTTACTCCTTTGCAGGTCGCACACTCTAAAAAGTTGGGCAAATATTTTACCCAATACTGGGTACTTATATAATTTGAAAAAAGAGTAATTATTTGCTCCCAAACAAGTTAAATAACGCCATTTTAATTAATCTTAAAATGTGCCAAAAAGTGATACATTTGTCAAAACTTGCCTTCATTTTACTTTTTATTGGGCAAACTTTATGAAAAGTTGGTTGGATACTTCGCGCACCCAATGTTCTGTAAAATATTTGCCCACGCTTCGCAGAGTGTATATGTATGGTTCATATTATTGTCGCGTCGTTACTTCATATAACTTTAAGAACATTTCTTTCCAGACAGCTACGAGTGAAACAGAGCTCTCAAATCCATCTGAACCTATGCATCTGCCTGATCGCATTCTACGTGACGTTTCTATCTGGTGATTTAGCGGTCAATAATGAGAAACACTGTCGAAATATTGCAACAGCAATACAGTACTTTTCTCTGACGACAGTAGGTTGGATGTCTGTTGAAGCAGTAAACATGTATCTCCTCTTTGTTAAATATCAGAGAGATGACCTGCAATATTTTATTCCCGTCTCCGCCGGTTTGGTTTATGGTATGATTTCACATGATAAGCAAATTTAACACATTAAGCAATATGTCAAAGATGAGGAAAAGGCAGTTAATATTGCTGAATCGGCAGTTTATAAAAACGATGATGCCAGACACCGTATTTTCCACGTACTTCGTTTTCTGTAACTAGTTCTCATCGTCACTGGGCTGTTTTTTATATATTGTTTTTGTATATATATATTTTTACTATCCATGTGTTAAGTACTATCAGCTCTCAATCGAACTTCAGATAAGGGAAATACGTGATATCAAACGAAATTCGGCAAACAATGTTGTTTGATTCCGCTTAGACGAAATCTGTAACCATACGAAAAGAACTGAAAACTATATGTAAAGGTATAAACACCGAAATGCACAATAGTCGTGAATAGGGTTCAAACTGCCAAGACCTTATTGAGAATCACAAGCGGCGGTTCAATTTGAGATCAATGTACATTTTTAGTAAGACATAAAGAAAATAATCGCATTATTCATATACCATCCCATATCTATACGCAATCTACCCTTACAAGGCTAAGTTAATTATATCTATCTATCTATCATCATTATATTTGTCCCTATTTGTTACTTTCACCAGGACTTTCTCTCGTACCAGTACTTTGTGTGCTTATCTTAGGTTCAAAAGAAGATTATAAAGACGTTTCAGCGTAAGTTCATTAATTGGCCTTAAACCCAGTCAAACTCCATCATTGTTGTTCTGCAAAAACCAAACTCATGCACTCTATTGAGACCTTAAACGATGTCTTAGTGGACAATTATACACGCGACAACATCTTTTATATTGGGAATAACACGTCTGCTATACCTAAAAGGATTTTTCCCGTTTAACTTTTAATTACCTAATTTCTTATCAAAGTTTTCAATTGTTTAAGTTAGGCCCTATCTGTGGTACGCAATAAACAACTAAGCGTTAAAAGTTAACTTAGAAAGTACAAGTCTAAACACTCTTTTTGTGTTTCTTTTTTTACTCACAGTTGCTTCTTACCTAAAGGGAAATCTCTCTACTTTGGATTCGTCATTGAAGTAATGGCTTTGGTAGTTTTCAACATCTTCGTTTTCAGTCTTGTCCTCCGTAACGTTGTGTTTCGACCCATGCTTTCGACAACTTCTCAACTAAACAAGAAAAGAGAAATGTTTTCGCGGATGCAACAGTTTGTTTTATTTTGGATGCTTCTCGGCCTTTCTTGGATATTTGGATTTCTGGCAATGATTCCCGGAAGGAAAACATATGGGTTAGAGATCTTATTCTGTCTGTTTACTTCTATTCAAGGATTTACATTATTTATCTTCATCTGTGTCAAAAACCCCGAGGTAAAGAAAATGTTTAAGCAAGCGAAATCCTATATCACCGAATACGTTACCGAAAGGGACACAGAGCATACTGATACCGGAGCTAAAAATAAGACAACTACCGAGGACAGTATTATCGAGACGACTAAAAGCGATAAACGTCCACCCTCTCCTGCTTTATCTGCAATAAGTGAAAAATAATAACCTGTCATCAAAGTGTGTCGTAATCCTGAGCAACGACAAATTCAAGACAATGTTAGATTCACGCTGGGATACTCTCGACTGACCAGTGAAGGGTCAAAAGACCTATTGTAACAGATCTACAACAACTTTAAATACTGGAGACACAGTGGACAATAGACAAAGGCAATGTATGTGGACATTGCGATTGCCATGATGTTTATTCATTGACATCATACTCTATATATGGATACAAAGTCATAAATTACCCGGAGAAGTGATTCATTGGTTATAACGCATTGGGTAATGAGCCCTCGTTACTCTACCAATTAGAATTGCTGCAGTTAAATCTAATGACAAATGTATACCACAAATTAATGCATTCGGTAAATATAACTGTTACCATACATCTACTCAGCTACAAGGAGTTTCTACATAATATAAAAACATTGCTTAGATTGGACATAGGATCAAAGGCTCAGAGCGGTTTTAGAACTTTAGAATTGCATGCACATAAAAAACAAACTCATCATCAATTTCCTGATGGAAATGACAACGAAGACTAATGATTAATGATTGGTTACGACGCAGACACATTTTGTTACGCAAGGTTTATACACAGAGTTATCTTCAGCTTGCAGTTGCCTATTTGATGACGGTCTCCGGCACATGCTAACCTATCAAACTTTCAAAGAAAAAACGTTTGTAGCTTTTGTATAATATTATAGGTATGAACTTACTTTGCAAAGGTCGTAATGAAATTGTTTCATCATTTTTTTCAGTTTCTTTAAATTTCAAACACATTCGATCTATGAAATACAGATGTCAACGATGACTTAGAATAGAAACGCACCATTACCTAACATAAGTGCAATATAATCTTCCTTAATTCGAGAGTCAAACTCTGGAAGTCTGTTGATCATAGTCTTCCAGATGTCTCCAAAACAATTAATTTATCCTTACTCATGGTTATTGGTTATTGTACAATGGGGGGGGGGGACTTCAACGTTTTTATACAGAGGGCGCTGTAATAGCTGTCCTAATGTGCGTGTTCTATACTGTATATATGGTCTCGAAATATTTTGTACACCTCTATATATAAAGAATATGTTTCAAAAGATCTCGTCTTCAATAATGACTAACGTAATTGTTTATATCACTAGTATCAACTACAATGTCCAGTATCTTTCAGAGACTTCGATACAATTTTAACGAACTATGTAAGACCGATATGACAGCGCCCTCTGTTATTTAGAGCGTGTCTGGAGTTCCAAAATAGCATTTTGTAAGTGTATAAATGTCAAAACTCAATTTTTTACTTCTTTTCTAATTGATCTATTTATGATGTAGACTTGTGTGTAAATCCCTCAAATGTATGAATTATGTTTAATCAGCAATATCCAGTCGAATGAAATTACGAAAGCACAATCGAAACATGTGACGTACTGCACTTCAGTCTGTTTTATCCTTCTTCAACGCAAAACTGAAAATAAAACAACAGATAAAAAAAGAAAAAAACAACAGGTACTATTTGTTTGTATGTGTAAATACAATTTGTCTATCATCACACATTTATGTAAATTTCCTTGAAACAAAGAAATAAAATGATAAGTCGCTCTGTGAAGCATTTTCTTAGTAATTTGTCATGTCAGTCGTAACATTTAAACACAGATGTGGTTAATGAACAGCCATAACATTTAGATAAAATTCTATTGACAAACAGTTGCTTCGACATTATTAATGTGTACATACACTTGTTAATCAGTAGTGCAAATTCCATACAAGTTTTTAATTTTCAGAACTTTACCCTTGTTTCAACTCCACCCAGATCAACTAATTTATTATCTTGTTATTCCATGGTTCAAGCAGTACCGTATGTGACCTTTGAACTTGTCGAATTCACAAGTTGCAGGTGATATGAACTCGATCAGGCTTAGTTTTATTTAACTACATGAAAATGGTTACTCCGTGGCAAGCTAATCTCTATATATAAATGCTATCAATAAACTATCATTATCGTTAATTATGTGTGTGCTTCATGAAGTCAATGTTCTCTGTATCTTGAATGTCATCAGATTTCATTTTGGAAAACACCTGAAAGTCACCCTGGAAAGATACACAAACATGTAAATCAAACATAGGGGTATACTGTAAATAATTTATTGTCAAATTGATCCGATTCTACTTCTCAATTAACTCTAATGTTCTTATTCGGAAGCTGTATGCGTCTTACGTAACTTCGTTGATATTACTAACACCCCATATGACATGTGCTAGTTCAAGCATATACAGAGTTGAAATCTACGAACTCCGCAGCAGCCCTGGCACATACGCTTTACGCTGCATGTTGACACGTAAACAACAAACTCTCACTTTCAACATATAGATGAAAACCTCTATACACCCTTGCAGCGTCCAATACATGTAAGACACAGGTTGCGTTTTTTTATGTTAGGTTTCGTGATATAAACAAGAGTCTGTTGAATATCGCATCTTAATATAATTTATATATATTCATAAATATATACCATTAATTGTTCTCTATTTCATTCATACTTCATAAATCTCGAATCCGTTTGGTCAGTTGTTACCAGTTAACGGTACCAAATTTAACATTACGAATAATGATCGGTAATATCACAGACGTATTAATATAAGTTTAACCCTGATCCCAGCTACCTACCTAAGCAGATTCAAAGGAAACGAATCTGATCAAGTATATATGATAAGGCAACAAGCCCCTCAATATGAACACCCCTTCGGAAAATGATGACCAACATTCCGAGAAATCTTTCAACCTGAAGAATACTGACCAAAGGGTGTTGGAAACAACAATAACCTCCTGTAGCAATGCTGACATTAATGTTAATAATATCGCGTTTAGCGGTCATCGAAACAAAAATAGGCCGAACGTTAGTTATAGTATCAAAAGTTATTGGAGGCTTCGAATAAACAAAATAGGTAATTTTTCAAAATGTCCCGAGAGCAGCGATCCAAGGAATCGAACCAACGAAAGACACCGCACCACAGTTGACTGCCATTGTCGGAACATCGTCGACATTATTCTTACGTAACGTCTAACTGAGTGATTAGCCTAGGTCTACCGTTACTGATCGGGAATACAGCAGCAAATGTATTCCATAAATGCACGCTATTGCATTCTTATTAAAATAAAATAAATATAAGATTGGTGTCATAAATAGAAAGGTACACGATGGCATTATATTCATAATATCTCATTTTTGACAGTTTATTTTTCAAACAATAGAGGATATAAACCTATCAGTTCTAGTTTATGAATAGGTATGGATGGTTAGTTGGTACTACGTGTTTATCACTCCTTTGTCAACACAGACAGAACGGTGCAGGGCAGCAATCAAGACAATGTGATATATCACCTGAAATTGCGGTGTTTTGGAGGAGACGGTGTTGAACGGATCCTCATTCATCACTTTTCCGCCATATAGTTCAATACAACAACGATATGTTACATGCAAACTCTGCGGCTGTCTCAAATGTCTCACATGTTGTCGTTACGCAAATGTACTATGTATACGTGTACGTCTGTTACACTGCTAGATGACGCCTCTAATGCTATCCCTTATCCCCTATCTATCTAATTCTATCCCCACCGGATGAAAATATATCTTTTCAAGTCAGCCAAAAGTTATTATAAATTTACATCAAAAGCTTTGGGGGTTGATATCGTTTATACCCAGTGTCTCAGTTTCAAGTAGAGCTGCTCTGAACTACGAAAAGCAGATTACCATCCTAATTGGGAAATTGGTCTTTAACGGCTACGTCTAAGTGCCATAAGTCGCATCTGGACCTTGTTTATACTT
Organism: Apostichopus leukothele; assembly: GCA_010014835.2. Lineage (NCBI taxonomy): Eukaryota > Metazoa > Echinodermata > Holothuroidea > Aspidochirotida > Stichopodidae > Apostichopus > Apostichopus leukothele. The sequence goes on from JAAAKB020263609.1 coordinate 6,548, forward strand.
AGCATTTAGTCATTTCGGATTTTGAAATTTAAAGTCCTAAGTAAATTCGTGGATTTCAAAATATAAAAATGTAATTATAGAAAATACGTTTTCAAACACAAAGCAATTCCCAAGAACTCTGTTCTCGACATAAAACTGATTCAATCTCTGGCAATGACTACAAGATGAGTGAACTTCTTGTTACACAACAGGTCTTATGCACTCAATATTATCTAGGCTCGAAGTTCAACAATATTTTAATGGCGCTCTTTCAGAACACTCAAATACAATCGTTACAATAACAAAAAATGAAGAATTAATCTGAAAGTCGTAAAACTTATAAGCAATCAGTCATTTCAATGTGAAAGGTGATAAAACACATTTTGTCGTTCATTTTAATGATAGGCTTTTCCATACTATTTCGGAAATCGCTTAACGGTTTTTTTGTAGGACACAGTATCTCAGGATTTGCAAACAACTGTAATATATACACCAGCTATAAAATATTGCAAATATTCTCTACATTACAACTCTTGAATCTAAAGAGAAAATTCATTCTCAAATGATCGTTCTCACTAAGAAATCTAGTTATCCAAGAAACAGTTATTGGCGAAACTTGCAGTATGTATTACCATAAAACCACCCAAAGAAAACGATTAATCTGGCGTTTCATGTTATCTGGATTTCCTTCGAAATGAAATAAAAAAAATATATAGTATTCAACACTGAGATGAAGCATTTTCCAGCGCGGCCGTTGGTGGGGAAGAGGGCGGCAGGTGGGAAAGACTCCAAAGATAACCAAGTTGTGACATAGCAATTTGGGACGGGATATCTACAGTTCAATAAGTTTAAAGTGAGGTCGTCGCTTTCGCAGGTGAAATTATTAGCGTTACTGGGCCAAATGATAGCGACGATCACGAACAAAATGATGCATTGGAATGAATACATCAATGAAGAAATTAGTGATTTATTATCTAATATAACCTGGTAGTGTCATCATCAAATTGGGAATGTTGTTCCTCTTTATTAGAAATATCTTTACCTCTTATAATGTTATTTAAGTTAAATATTTGTCCAAACACTTAAACTGCGATGACACACAATTAGTTACGATAACAACCAATTACGGATAACCTTGTCTGACACCTCTCTAAATGAAAATGGTGAGAAGAAGAGCACCCATTGTTATAGCACACTCAGAACGATCCTCTTAATTAGTTTAACTTTGTAGTCTGTCTGTTGATAGTTCAGTTTAATTCATGGTTGAGAAAGGCTCCCTGGAAGCCACTTTTTGTTTTAAATCTTTGTGTTATAACTTAGTAAATTTGATTTGATTTGATTTATCTGATTGAACCACTATGCAGTGATGATTTTATTCTTACCAGTGCCGTACACGCACACATTATTATCCGTTGTACCTAAATAGCACAGTCCAGTACCCTCAAAGTAGTACGGACCTTGCTTTGGAGTAACCACGGTTAACTCTACATATATGTTAACTAAACGTAAAATTTGTAAGATCCCGTTTGACATGGCATAGGTAACATTATTGAGTGAAACTGAAGTTTGTTTTACCAACTTTGTAGCAGTTTCAGATCTTCCAACTGAAAATCGGACAAATAAAAGAGAACAAATATATCGAAAACTACGGTACTTTTCCTAAAACTGAAGTGATTATATTTGAACTTCCTAAAATCGAGTTAAATGAATTGTCCACAAAGTTTGAGTAATTACTTATTTTGTGGAGATTTTAACCCGGATTTAATAGTCGTTGTACGCACTATCACGAGCACGCTGTAATTTATGAAGGAATGCAACATATTCCCGATTGTTTCTTTGCGTGGAATGTGGTGAATTTTTAAGTCCTTAAATTTGTAAATTTTAAACAACACAGAACAAAAAATTATCTTGAGCTGTTTGACGGCAGATATTCACGATGGCAAATTGTAAACATTACGTGCTACAACTCACTGTTCGAAGAATTTTTTTTTTTAATGATAGGCTATTTAAGCTTTCGATTAATTAACCTATACTTTATTTGGTTATAGAAACACGCCGTATGAGTAATAAGCTTATATGTAGATAACAGTCTATTGACACACTGTTCATACGCCATCTGTTAAAAATGATTTTACCTAAAAACAATACAAATGTCCATGTTCGGACTTTGCATCTTTGTTTTCTGTACGTGATCTTCACACTTTGTCCTCTATTGCTGAAAATAAATTAGGTGTAGCAGGCTACTCACATTCATCATGTGTTAATATGCCGTGAAGCTGTGTGATGTTACACCTTGAAAATGGTTGCTATCAGATGTGGGCTTACTCCCTGGAGTATTGCTTTGTCATTATTACTTACAAGCTGTCATGTTGGTAAGAGTATATCCATTAAAATTGTTAATTAATGTAAATATTACGAATTATTTTCCATCATAAAATTGACTGCATCACCACAGATAATCTAAATATATAGCAAAGTGAGGTGTAGGTGAAAGAATACCCGCCCTCCATCTTTCTTTTAAGATTTTTTCAGATATCCAAGAATTTGGTAATTTTCTCTCATCTTTCCTCCCTGGTCTTCTATCATTTCAGTGATGAAGATTTTCATGTCATTACATATATTTATTTTATCACAATTTACATATATGAAACAAGTATATATTAATTAATACGATTTTGACGTACATTGTAAAAGGATGTGACCTAAAACCTCTGTAAAGGCTTGTCTAGCAGGTCACTACCTGCATATTACGTATATACACTAAATTCCATTTAGACAAAAAATATATAGTAAGAACAAAAAAAGATAATGAAGCCTTCCTTTATTCTAATGCAGTTAATCTTGTTCCTTTATTGTAATTATTATTATTGGTAAAATATGCTGTTCTGATTGAAATGTTGAAACCACAAAAGGTATTTTACTTTACTTACTTATTTTATTTTACTTCTCAATAATTTTTACTTGCATTGGTTCATATTTTAGTTTGGCCTACGGTAGTAAAATCACGGACTGCATAATCCCATGCTTTTAAATGCACATCCTTCATCTAAAATCTGCGTACTGAACAAATCAGCATTTATTTATTCAGCCTTGTATTTTGATATTACTTGCTGCATGTCCCTCAGCGATTGTTCTTGTATTCAGAGCCAAAAGTCTCTTTAAGCCTATTTGGCTTCTGTTCATTTATTCCGAAGGTGCTCCGGGATATTAATTATAAACTTGGTGGTTACCAGTCAGCTCAATTCTTCCCTTTGCAGTTAAAAATTGTGACTGTCGCTATAAATGTAATCTTAGATATTACATTCTGAAGGTCTGTGACACACGTTGGAACAAACTGACTTTAGCTGGTACACTGAAAATAGACCCCATCCAATAGAAGAGCAATTATTCGACAAAAAAAGTCAACTTTTTAGAATGGAATCGAGCATGTTATTTGATATTTGTTTAACATACGCATTATGGAGAAAGCCATCTCCTATGTTTTATTTCCTTTTGACTTATTTGACCATATTTTATAAATGCAAGGCACTTTATATGCCACCGTACAATCTTATCACTAACATTACCGAACTCGTTATCACAACAGATTGAAGAGTATGGAATTGTAACTTTCAATGTTTGGAATTTCCTTATTTTGGACACAAGAGAAAACCTGTTACCGTTACGAAAAAGCTTTCACTTAAATAATACACCGGCGTAAGTTTACTTAAGATGAATCGATGCCTCTACTTGATAATTTTAGCGCTAGCCTTTTAAATAAGTTCTGATAAAGTTGTAATTACACCTGTAACGCAACGTTAACTCCCTCTCTTTGCCCACTAGGCAAATATGATATTATTTTGTGTGGACCAATACGTTTTCCGTTACAAATAACTCTATTTTGTTCCTATTGCAACTGTAGATTACACCAACGAAACCTCAATTTTCTGCACAACTTCGATAATAACAGTAGATTCGTCGACATTGCCAAAAACGGACTCCAGCACTGATTTTACGACATGGATTAAGTCAACTTTATCTCAATCAACTGAACTTTCAAAAAGTACCGTTTCCACTGTGTCAAAAACAATCGAACCAACCACGAATGTAATTACACACAAAAAGACACCAATACATCTTTCTACTGTTCTCACAAGTACCGATCGCACCGCTGACACTAAATCGTTGCCGACTGTTTTGTCCTTAAAGCCTACCCAAATCTCTTCAACGGAACAATTCACAACGTATGATCCTCTAACGTCATCCGCATCTACGATGGCGCATACTACGAAGGAGATCCAAATAACTTCAACAGACGGTGGTGTCACGACGGCGACAGAAGAGGAAACCACAATTACCCCAACAACAAAAAAAGTATCTTCTGACAATCCTTCAACATCAAGTCAAACTACTGAACTTGAAGAAACTCACTCAACTGTCCTCACAAGCATCCAACCGACAACTGCTACAGGACCACTTACAACGTTCTCGTCTTCGACGCCCGAAATATCATCTGAAGAACCTTCGACCGAAGCCAATTCCAAAACATACGTTATAACATCCGACACGCCTTCTGCGAATCCTTCAACGAAAATTGATCACACGACGGATCGCACGACACAGTTACCTTCAACATCGTCGAACTTCATTGAAAGTACCACGTCTTTTGAATCAACGAGCAACGTACCACAGACGACTATACATAAATTTACTGTGTCTACCTCACCATTAACGACCATTTCTTCAACGGTCGACGCATCTTCTGACAATCCTACGACATCGTCTCAAACTACTAACCTTGAAGAAAGTACTAGTGACTCTGAATCAACATCTATGGTGTCAAATACAATATCAACCAAATTATCATCGATAGTCCACTCTACTGTCGTTACAAGCAACGTTCATACTAATGCTACAGAACCACTGACAACGTTCTCGTCCTCGACCCCCGAAATGTCTTCAGAGGAAGTTTCAACCAAAGATTATCCCAAATCAAGTTTCGAAACATCTGTAATTACTTCCGACATATCTTCTGTGAATCCTTCAACAAAAATTGATCACACGACGGATATCACAACACCTTTATCTTCAACGTCATCGAAGTTCATTGAAAGTACCACTTCTTCTGATTCAACGAGCAACGTACCACAGACGACACTTGCATCTAAAATAACATCCACTGAAACTACAGCTAAATCTACTGTGTCTGACTCACAGTCAACAATCTTTTCTTCTACCGCCGACGGATTTTCTGGAATTCCTTCAACAGAATTAGATTCCACCCCAGATCTCACAATGCCGTTACTATCAACATTTGAACAGTTTACCGAAGCTACAACCAGTACTATTTCTACTGCGTCAACAACAATTGTATCGAGCACAGGTTTGGAAATAGAAATATTATCGACAGACCCATCTACTGTTTTCATGACTACCGGTGACATAACGGGAGCCACATCATCGAAAATAGTGGTGTCTGTAACGCCTGAAATATCAACTACCGATACTGTCACAGACGTACCATTTACCACACCAGTGCTGTTAACATTAACGCAGTGCACTGAACTGCCATATCGTCCATCTTCATTGCTACCAACAACAGGTGAAGTGTCAATAGGATTTGTTTGCTTTTTAACAAGGAACATTTTCAGTTCATGAACCGGTTTACCGTAACGCCGGTAAATTTCATGATGTGAATTTCCTGCAAAGATCAACTTCATTTAGCTGTGTAAAAAGCTGCGTACTCCGCACTGGTATTTAGTTTAGTAACCACTAAAAAGATCTAGAATGCTGGAGTACCTTTTTTCAAATTTAATTGGAACTATTTAGAGCACACTATCACAAAAACACAGTTTACTGATGCATGTAACCGATAGTATTTGGAAAACATTCTAAAATGAGTTAATCACCACGCAAACTTTTCCTCATTTTTGTTTAAAGATGTGCCATTTCTAAGTTGTCCATCTGAAAATATATCCTACAGCGGAGTCCACCTGACTTTTGAAGATACTGTTCCTGGAAAAATTGTAAATTCCTCCGAAACATGTGATGATGATTCGTCGAGCCGTAAGTAGTAACATTTTTCCCAGGTAGCTATACTTGGAGAAAAAGTCAAGTACACATGTTAGGTCTATTGGTCATTAGTTCACCATGGATAATCTATCATTGAATTACTACTTTATCCTGCGAATGCCTGAAAGCCTTCATCGCAAGTTACAGGTGTTTGTTAACGATGCAAAGCTTTCAAATCTTCAAGCTTGATGTTTGGTGCATTCCTTTAGACGTTGCTTACATAATGTTGTAAATAACCCTATTCATTAACAGGTACCATGCAATGTTTCTTTGCAATTCGTAGCAGAAGTTATTGTATAATATAGGCATCCTTAGGCCAACATTATTTGTTAGTTTCTAGAGAGAATATTCTATTAAATTCATGATTATGAATAATTTTGGATAGTAGGGAGTCAAAATAGCTTGATAAAATGGACCACTCCCTTGAAAGATGCCAAAACCTGTGCTGTGCTCAGTTTGTACTAATATGTATAACCTAATAAAGGACTTTTGAAAAGTAAGAATTAAAGGGTAACTATATTGGCATATTGAAATATCTTTGGACCTTTGTCTTAACCAGCTGATCAGCCGTTGGCCACAAGAAAATGCGTTGACAATGGTTGGGAAGATCCAACACTTACTACTTGTTTTACTTGTGCCGACGAAGCTTCCCAGGAAATCGAACGAATAACCAATGTAAGTCATGCTAATATTTCGAAATATGTAAACAGTGTACCACCATATAACAAGCAACACACCATGCCAATCCACTCGGTCGTGGATTCTGAATGGTTACGTAATAAGAACAGCAATAAAAGTATAAATTTTTTATATTAATTTCACATTTTATTATCGGTCTTTTTAGACAAATATTTCGGAAGACAATGTGGAGGAAGTAGCCAATGATCTAGCAATAGTTACAACTCAGTCGGAGTGCCTGGATACGACAGCGATTAACGATGTTGCCATATCACTTGAATCAATTGCAGAAGTTCACAGCTCTTCTCCAGAAGTAAGGCAATTGGATTTAATTATATTACCATACGTCAGTATTAGCCAATGTTGTTTTGATGAGATTGAGAAAAGCTGAAGTTGAAACGAGCATGATGCATGTTTTATCACAGGTAATGCCGTAACATGCAATAAGTTACTTCTTTATTATCACAGTTCCGTGCCATGGGTCGCTTCGTACCATAGGTTGCTCCGTACCATGGGGTTACTTTCTGTTTCTATAGTTATCAAAGGGAAGAAAGGCCTGCTCAATTGTTCCATGTTTGCTATTGAAGTGATTAACAACCGATGGGTAGCTTTGTACTCAGTAAATGATGAAGAATGTTATTAAGGTTGTAAATGTTTCCACAAGATGGATTTGGTCGGTATTATATTTTCCTAGAATTTAGGAAATTCGTTTTGTGCTGTGTTTGAATTATAGTGTACAGTATGTACGCACATCAGTAATTGCATTCTGTTTTTTTAACAATGTATATTATACTGATAAAAGTTGTATTGATTTGCGTATTTTTCTTTAATAATTTAAATGATATAATCAATTCATTGAGCAGAAAGATTCTCTATTGATCACGTGCTGGGAGAGAAATGGAACAAATGCTGTAACTACATGGGCAGCTCAAACTTTCTCATTACGACGCATTTTCAGGTTACACAATCCGTTGTCGGGACCGTCAGTAACCTTATGGAAATAGGAGAAGATCAACTGGAACAAGCTGAGGACACTGCGAGTGTCATTTCTTCTCTTGATCAGCAATTATCGAATAGGCAGAAACAATCAGACAACTTTACTGATGTTCAGGAAAACGTTGGAGTAACAGCTGTTAAATTTGATCCAACTATCACCTCAGGAGTGACATTTTTATACTTACCTTCGAACAATATCCCCGAAGAGGAATTACTCACTGCTGATTTCAAACAGGAGAACACACGATTGTTTAACGACGAAAATGAAGTAATTAACACTAGTACAGCCTCTATTTTCATTCCGAAGGGAATTTTGGATCTTGCGCAAAAACGTAAAAGTTTGTATATAAAGTTTTTTACTTGTATAAGAGTTGTAATGAATGTTTCTAGATTTTTCTTTTTCTGTTGTCTAATATCTATTGCAACCTCTGGATCATCCTATTTCACACACATAATAATTTCAGTACATTGCAGCCTTGTATGTAGAAGAAGAAGAACCAAATTGAGACTCTGCAAAGCCTTACTTTAATTTTAGATTAACCTGTAAATAACCTAACTCTGTTTAGCCCGATTCATTGAGCAAAATGATTGTGGAAATTAAACATCTGCATATGCGATAGAAATCGTATTCAACTTAATAGTAATACTACTAATGAAATAATCCAAACCGATGAATATCGAATATTCTGATATTGTTAATGTCACTCACTTTCTTGTATCCACAATACGTTAAGAAAACATTCTTTCTCACTTGGAAAAGTGTGAAACTTGTGTTTGTTCTGTTATCATCTACCTAATTATACCAATTAACTTACCCCATGCATCTTGTTCCTTTTCCTCTTTAGATGATCCAAGTATTTCACAAATTCCAATTAGCTTCTCAATATTTAAGGATGCAAGACTGTTCATGACAGATCAGTCGTTGGACACTGGTCGACCAAGAGCTGGATCTGTACAGAGAGAAGTGTTTGCAAGTCAAGTAATTTCAGCAAAGCTGGAGCTCGATGGACTTGTCGTAGAAAGTCTCGAAGAGGAAGATCATATTGTTACAAGATTTATAGTAGATGCCGTAAGTGCATGGAAATGAACCAAAATCAAAATGTGATCGTTGTACCCTTGACATTTCACAGCTAAGATAAATAAGGAAATATTAGGTTAAACATGGCTCCAAAATCAGTTGCTAACACGCACACTCAGTCATATAGTGGCACCATTAGTGGAATTCCCTGTGAAAATTCCCATTTCTGTTCGATGATATTGACGATAAAATACAATGTTCGTAGAAGTAAGAATAAAGGTATATAGAAACTCATGACTAAATGTTCACATATATTGAAAAGCATAGTGAAGTGTCATGAAATTGGCACGTTACTACATGAAAAGAACTACACTAACATCCTCTTCGAACCCAACTTCATGCCTATCATTTTCTTTCCATTCTATCTCCTGCCCATATTAATATCTTTCCTCCTGTTCATTCCCCTATTTTATTCTCGAACTTTAATCTTCTTACCATATATTTAGAGGATAGATAGTGCATGTTTACCAGCGGGAGAAACAGTTGAAAGGAAAACGACAAAATGTGAAGGGTGAGGTGAAGAAGGGTGAGGAAAGTGGTAAAACATGTGAATGGGATGATGTGAAACAAGATTCTACTTCGAATGTTTTGACCATGAGGTTAAATGGTGCGAAGTTTTAAAGTTGCATTCTGACTCCTCTAGTTTTACGAACTATATATCAAAGCAACAATCGCCTGAAAATGCTTTGTCTTGTATATCACTTGGGAGGGCTCAATGAAGCAGCCATTAACCCATATGATCTTCATCAAATGATGGGTTAAATCTTGGTACCCGTAGTTGTACTATGTGTTGAAAGTTTGAAGGTGATGATTATCAATGGACGTGAACTTGGTCTTTGTATGGCCTCGGAGGTTACATGAAATGGGGGGGGGGGGGGGGGGAGACTCGCGTGCTGTTTTTGAGGAACACGAAAGGAAAAAGACATGTCCTTTTTCCTCATTTTTTCACTA
>JAAAKB020264027.1:5891-18391 GCA_010014835.2 Apostichopus leukothele
AGAAAATGAAGCCGAATAAAAAAAAATAGGGTGTAACGAGAACAATAACGTGATAAGAATACGGGATGTTAGGGGTGTGGGGGGGGAGTGGGGGTTTCAACAATCACTATGGAATACGTTTTTCTTTCTCACGTAAGTGTCACGTTGTCCGCCAACTGAATATCCCTTTGACGAACAAATTCCCAAAGAGGTAAAACTTCTGTATCTATTCTTTACTTTAACCAGTATGTAATAGAGAACACAATACTTACAAAGGCAGTGGTGTGTTTGCCCAGTCTCTGTCAAGAAGTGATCCATCTCCCGAGACACTCGTCAATAACTTCTGTAAGAAATCTTCGACTGAGTCTTTCTCCCCCTCCGTCTTGCAATGAGCAAAGGCTTGCTGCACGTAATCCCTGGAAGAGTAAAAATAGACAGTTTGCCCTATCATTATCCCCCGAGACAACTGATACGATCAAGACGGCAGCCCTCATTCATTTTTTGCCACGTGAAATACTTTGAAATTTTTCTTTGTAAGCTCAAGAAACAATACCTGACCTTACAGGAAGGACTTGGACTACAGAGAGGGGTTCATACACTTCTTCATGCTGATTAGTCGATTCAAACAATGTTGGAACCTCTAACTCATTGCTAAGATATTTCTATGAATTACACTTGAAATGAAAGAAATAGGAACCAAACAGGCTGCTGCTGTTCAAACATATCAGATCACAAATCAATATCAAGAGGCAATGGAATAACCAGGGCTACCAGTATTATACCAATCTGGTTTGAATACTGTTGGGCATTGACATCCAGCTAGGAGAAAAATACTAATGTCAACTAGTCTGATATACAACTTGTTTTTCCCTGCTAATAACCACTTCACCCGGGAGAAACTTTGCTGAACAACTCCTGTTCTTTATTTTTCAAACAATATACAAGTCGAAAACCAAATCAACAATAACTGAATTGGAAACGCTAAAAACAATTGTTCTAATAACAAACAAATGGAAGTTGCCACTTACTTTAGATCATTTGGCCAGTCCCCGGGCCTGTAAATACATAAGCAAAAAAAAAAACAACATATGAAAACAGTCTTGAAATAGAGCGACATTTAAGATAAGTCCAGATTCACAGTGTCTTAGGCGATACAGGTACACACTAGGAAGATATGGAATGATGTCAATTTATCTCACATTATATATATCAATGTATTATTCTTATAGCTCTAAACAATCCTGGTTCTGTGGTATATTAGTCCCAACAAGGGACTTGAAAGGCACTTTTTCTCCCGTATCTTCACAAGTTTTAATGTGACTCTTTTAAGATGGTGCATATGGAAAATATACACTGTGACTACAGTAAGCATCAGCTATTTTCTGTCACAACACTTTGACCTCAGCTGTTATCAAAAGTGAAAATCATGTTTTCTTTGCTAGCTGATATCCAAATCCACAGCTACGATACTTTCTTTCTTAGAATAACTTCATCTTCTTTAACTAGGATAATATAAGACTTACTTCAGAAGACCCTTCTTGCCAAGTTTTGGTGCAGGTTTATTTCCCGGCGTCATGTCAGATTCAGGTTTCCGTGAGGAGGGAACTTTTGGTCCAACAAAGGGACCCTTGTTTGCAATGGAAGCTGGGATAAAGTTTTGTCGTTTAGGAAGGTTGAATTTAATACCTTGAGCTCCTGGGGCAGCTGACCAAAAAAATGAAAACAAAGGGCAAAAAAATGGGTAGTAAAAGTACAAAAAATGATGAATGGTAAAGTTCTACACAATATTCAATTCGAGAGCATTTCAACGTTCTCTCATATAGGATATTGACATTTATGAGACTGGTTGCCTGTGGCATGATATCTCAAAACCTGGAATGACAACAGATGCAAGTTTCTAACTGAGCACTATTTACCTAATAACCGAGAGAATGTACTTTATGAGCCACAAACAAACAATGACAACCGGTCAAGTAAATAAATCAAACAACAGAATCAAGGACTCTTCCTACTTCTTCAGCCTCGATTATCTGCTTTCAACAATAAAGTGAGATCGCAGGGGTAATGGATTCAAGTCTAATCTTTGATGGCATGTGAAGGGCACAGATTGTCACTGAAAATCTAAATTATTATCGTACGATAGAAAAAAATCGGTCTCTAGGCTGACATTTGCATTTTGGCATTGGACTGTCATATTGCGAAAGGCTCTTCATGGCATTCCATAACATTAATGTGTTTTATCAGATCAAACGCTTCCTAATGTCATTTATTCCTGGTATGATCTTCTTAACATGTACCCTCCCGTCCTCACTTTAGAGTCTAGTATGGTACCAGAATATTGTGATACCTTTCAGCACATCGTGCTGATTTAATTTTCTTCCGACAAGAGTTCGTAAGGACTAATTACCTGCCATTTTGTGGTCCTGATTCCATCTGGAAGGCTTGTTCATCTTACCCTCCTTGGTCACACCTGCATAGCTTGCTGTCACTGCCATTCGTTTCCCAACATCTGTCACATTGTTGTTGGAAGACTGTCCTTGATTACCACTTTCTGGACCGGGAACACTAGGTGGTCCCTTTGGTAAATTGTTAGGTTGTCCACTCTCAATCTGAATGGGACCTGTACCTGGAGGGCATGGAGGTCGTGGTGGGCCCATGTAGTTGGGGACCGGTGGAGGACCGGTGTGGTTGAAATTTGGAGGTCTGTTCGGCGGAAACTGGTTTTGAAAACCATAACCGGGTTGGTACTGCCCATACATATTTGGCTGTTGGGAAATCAAAAGATTACAATATAAACCTTTCATTGGTCGTTCATGGTGCCAGTAGGAGCAGACAAGGGGGACTTGGAATGCCAACGGCCTTTTTTTATTTGGACTGGGATATTAAGATTAAGAAAGGGGCAAAGGTATATCAAACAAACATTAACTGTGACAAGAGTGAATGATATGATGCTTCCTGCCTCATAACTGGTGCAATGGAATTTTTACTAGCAGCCATTACCAATGGTAAGATAGTGAAGTTGGTAGAGCGCAAGAGTACAATTTCGGCTGTCACCGAGTCGTATCAAGTTGAAAGCAAAAAATATTTTAAAACAATGATGAAAACCAAGCAGGATGACGGCACTGTGCTGGCAAATACAAGGACTCAGAGTAATCGACTGCTTTGAAAAACTCACTTTGAAAACATAAATTTAAAGACTGTTACACTCAGCACTAGATTAGAAGATGAACTCACTGGGGCATCCAATTTCCGTAAACCTCTATAGATTCAGAAAAGATTTCGGAATATATAAGAGAATTGACCATTGAAGATGGATTGTTCCCTAAAAGTAAGAAACTGGTACAAACACCATTTGATGTTGTTGATATGTATGCGAGTCATGTGTAATGCTAGTTTTCAAATAATATCATACTAATAGTCATAATTATTACCTGTCCCATGTTATAGTTTGGCATCATGGGCTGCTGCTGCTGCTGTTGCTGGTTGGGCATATTGGGTCCCATGCCATAACCGGCATATCCACCAGGATACCCATGTCTGTACATATTTGTATACTGATTGTAGTAATTTGCTGTCGTGAGAGAAAAGAAAGAAAGACATGGTTGCTATAATGATGTGTAATTTGAAATTGAAGTCTGAAGATTATGATTCCATGCAGTTATGATGACTTGTATGCCTTGACTAGAAGCTGAAAGAAAACTAGTTGGCAAATCCAACCCCCCCCCTCCCATCCCTGCCTACTCCCCAACTTAAATGCAAGTGATTTATCTCAGTAAAGGAAAGTGCTTTCAAACTGAAAATGCAAAAAAATCTTGAGCACTGTAGATAGTGCTGCTGTCCTATTTATACTAATAAAGTGATATTGCTAGAGCTGAATGATTTTTTTAAATGAAAAGCAAACACAAACAATCAATATAATAATGATGGATTGCAGACTGAATAAGTTTTGAAATGACATCACAGAGCCACCAGTACTGAACTTTGTATTTGTGCCTTATTCAATACTCTGTGTATTTTCTTTGATAGGGGTAGTATGTTTTACATGCAGGTTCTTCATGACAATACAGCCTTTCTTTTTCACCATCAAAATATTAAAATACAAGCAAAGGGAAAATATAGTCTAGTGGCATTTATGGCATCACACTATGATGAAAGTGACAGCAGTCCCACTTGAGATGACATTTATACCATGACATTTCGATAGGTTTTTAATGATCACTTAACTTCATGTTGTGTCGAGTCATAATACCGATGGTTCTGGACGACTCACTGTATTATCTCTGCATATATGGAAAATCTTGATACAACTTGTGCGAGTCGTTATACTTTTGATCTTTTTGTGGACCCTAGTCATGACTCGTTGCAACACACATATCTCTAAAACCTGGAAGTAATTTCCGTAGCTCTTTGGGAAAGTTCCTTATCACAAAGCATCTATATAAGGCAAGGGGCAATGCTGATTCTTGGGTTTGTTTATCCTCTAACATTTTAATTAAATGCCATTGCCATAAATGAAAGAACCCACTTCATACCATATTGTTGATGCTGCTGTTGCTGCATCATTTGGTGCTGCTGAGCCATGTAGTGTTGTTGTGGGTGTTGTGGCTGTTGTTGTTCTTGTGGAAGAGGCGGTTGGGCAATTGGAACATTCGGAGTACTTCCATTCTTTGCATCCGTCTTTGTTTTCTTCTCCGGTGATTTACTTTGCAGACTCTTGTTTCCAAGTTCACCTCTGGCTGCTTCCAAGGCCTTAAGGGCAATTTCCCAGCTTTTAGGTTGCATTGGAGGCCCTGAAGTTGGGTTGAATTGTTGAGCCCTGCAGGTACAATTTACCAGATTGAGAATTCATCCATTTCTGTTGGATTAAAATACTTGAACCTCCCTCCCCTTCCTCAAATGAGCTACAGTAACTTGTTAATTCATTTAACTAAACATGGGAATAATATGTTGGAGAACCCATGATTTTATGTACTGTCCATAAAGTCTTTTCAAATTTGTGAAATGACCCTGAGGAATTTCAATTTTACCTGTTCATAGAAACAGTTTCAATGTATGCATTGATTGTTTCAAATTACATTCATGACTCACAGATGAAGGCATGCCAGTTCAATTACATAATTTCATCAGCTATATTTCACATGACAAACATCTTTTTGAATTTAGTAAGGCGTTCTTTTTGCATTGGAAATTTTAGAACTTAGGCAAAAACCTGTTTCAGGATGAGATGTTCTAAACTTGAGCGTTTGAACATCAATCATCCTTTCAACATAGAGCAACGTAAGCGCTCAGAGACCCTCAAAATTACCCCTTTCAACATATAGGTCTGGCTCACAATCCTTGAAGTTGATGCCAAAATGGAAAGTGTGGTGGAAGAGGGGGGGGGGGGAGGGGCACATCAATATCATGAGCCCAGATTTATTGGAAAAGTTAAAGTTACCTTAAGCAAGCTTTATCGAGGTTACTGAGAATATATATTTAGTAGGCTAGGCCCAGGATATGCAATACTAAAATGCATGCTTTTGTCATGATACTTCTACACATGTGGCTATCATTACTCATATGCCAACCGATAAGCAGAGGTCATGATACCAAAGCATAAACTGTTCTTGTTATAAAACAAAACACACATTTGTATTGCCACGCATCGCATGTTTTCACTGCTCATACGCAAACATTTGTAAAGTGTTGTATTCCTGGGACACAATCCTCATAGCAATACAGTGGATGTGGACGAGAAAGCTGTTTTACTTCGTTTTAGCCTTAGGATAGTTATAAAAAGGGATCCCAATGTAGGGTCTTTTAAGTTTTTGCTGGTTGGGTTGTTACATTTGTAAATTATACGTGTATTTTACAGCAACAAAGTTGTATGTTGTTCTCAGATTACCATGAGAATGCTGCTTCACATCCCTTTCATATTTAAAAATAATTTAGAAAGAGTTTGACACAATTACAGGATTCTAGTCTGGTGTTTTGTCAAGGGACAAACAACTTAGGCTACAGTACTACTAGGCCTAGTAGTATAGTAAAGACTTCATAATTGATGCACCCCCGTAATTGACGCAATTATTACTAGCAACGATACAGCAGACCACCCAAACTTTTTGCAGTCAAGCAGAATTACATATTTCATGAGCTTGAATCTATTTCAGCTATTTGCTGACCAAATTGTGGTGCTTTTTAAGCTTTGAACACCCTCCCCCCAGTTTTGCACGTTTTTTGGGCATTTGGAAATCCTACACCCTAAAAATAACCAAAATTACCTCAATATGATAACACTACTCTCTGGGACTTGACCTGTCTGAGCTTAGAGGCTCAGAGCATACAAACAGCATCTAAAGTCAATGGATGTATACTATTACTAAGGCCTACACTACAGTTAGCTTATCGACGAATGTGTCAATTTAGGGGGTATGAAAGAACTTGACACGGCAGACATTTTGTGGTCAAATTCTGCTCAATTGTACGGTGCATAAGCACAGAACCTTAAATATTTTGAGATCATTACATTTCTGAGGAACTACACATATGAAATACACATACAGTTGAGTGATTTGGATTTTTCCTTGATAGACATAGTTGATCAAATCCTTAAGTGCGTCAATTATGTATGAGCCACCATGCTACTTGCTGTAAAAGTGTAAATAATTGTCAAGTACCTATATTGAAATTGAAAAATGGAACAATGCAACCCGGGAAATTGAGAGACTTGACTCCGAAAGTAGGCCTAGACAAAATGGAATTATCAATGGAATAATAAGAAACATAGATGTCCTTATCCCACCATTGATTAATTGCAACTAATAACACAATGTTTGTCTCTTCTATACTGACATCATGTTAGGCTAGAAAGCCTAATCACCTAATGCCTATGGCTACTTTGAGAATCATTTTTGTCAACATTTCTAAACGGTCAAACATAATCTACACATCAAAACACGACACTTAACATAGAGAATCTCAAGATAGTAATTAAAGAAAATACGAACCATTGAGCAGCTTGGGTCGCTTGATTTTGCGGATTCCAAGCCATCTCTCTTTTCCCTATAGTCATTGCGGCGTAACAATGACGTCATGCAACGCATTTGACGTCTGGATAATAAACGAGAGGGGGACCTTCCAGAAAGAGTAGTTTTGACTAATTACCGTGCCAGACGTGGAAAATCGAAGAAAGGTTACCGTATGCATTTTGTGGGCATAATATGAGATTTTCTGTGACACCGTCTGTAACTTTTTTCTTACTGTTAGTCAGTTTTCTTTCTTTCTTTCGTAATTTTGGTTATATATTCAGGTCAACGTTCGATTGTTCGATCGATGCTTTTTTGAAGTACAGAAGAGAAATAAAACTCTGAGGGTGAGAATCAACATGTTTCTAAAAGTGCGTATACTCTGTACTGGAGTTAGGCTCAACGTCCCTGCTTGGGTCACGTGACTTTTTAAGGCGTACAAGCAGGAAAACGCCTATAAGAATACCGCATTTTGAAATTTTCTTACTGGGACGTCATTTTCAGTGAACTCAGAAAGAAAAAAGTAATCGACTACTTTGAGAGTGTCCATTTGAAACGCTTAACAAAATCAGACAATACGTAATTATTACTGACTATACTCGTACATCCACTTGTTATATCACTCTATACTGTCCTCGCATGTTATGCTTCAAAGCACTTGTACTAACAGTTTGAACAGTTCCGAAACTTTTTTTTTTAGTAGAAACATGATATTGATACTTCTCATGTTGTTTGTAAGTGTGTCTTGTGAGGCGTGACATGAAAATGTCTAATGGGAAGATTGTCATCGACCGAGTGATATGTATACGTATATAGATGAGCATTTATAACGCACTTTTTGCTCTGATAGGGTAAATTTGTCAAGTTTCATTCCAGCCAGATGTGCATGTTGGTTACAGCGTCTTCACCGACACTGACGTGTTTATGTAGATCCCATGCCGTATGAAACTAAGGTGTCACTAAGTCACAACTTTGAAAAAGAATAGCAAATGCTCGGCAATGAATTTGTAACCCTGGTAACGTACATGACTTTTAGTGAGATATTATAACCGGCCCTTGTATCTAAACTAAGTGATGGGTTACTTTAAGAAAAAGTAAGAAACCCAGGATTGGTCCCCTGGAAGAACTTCGAACCAGGGGGATTTAAAAGCTTAGACTTGTGATATGGACCTGAAATCGCACACTTTGATTGGATTACAGTCGCATAATTATTGGTATAGTAATTAACGATATATAAATAAAGTTTTGGAGACGGCCTGAGACCTCTTAATTTGGGGTATCTGAGTCTTTCAGTTCAGTGTGTTACAAATTTTGTGGTGAAACTGGATGTTTCGTTTGTAAAAAAAGAACCTTAAATGATATTGTGCTGCCATCGGCACTGCTCGTCGGAAATGCACTGCTTTGACAACCAGCTAACCATGAACAGGCAAAGACAGACGTAATCTTTCTGAATTTATTCCTCACTTGTATTTGTGTGGTCAAACTGTAAAACAAGATAAATTATATGTATCATGATACTAAGACATTACGAAACTAATCACTGAAATAAGTACGATAAAGATTGTACTCAGAACAGTGACATATGCTAACAATGTCGGTTATGACGCATATATGATAACTATGACTGAGTATATGACAGAGAATAAATGCGGGATATATTATCCAAACTAGAAGAATGTTCCTTCAAGTTATAACTAAACGATTAACGTATTTATGTAACCGATGGCACTTATATTAGAACTGAACGATAAAAGCAACATGGGCTAAATATGTTAAATTACTTAGAAAATGAATGATATATAGCAAGGCTTGATACACTTATACCAAACAATGATAACTGCGAGCAAGCGCAGTTTGTGTGTGTGACTATTATGCTCTCATGGTATATACACATTGAATTTAAATCAATTAAGGTAATTACACATGTCAGGACCAGTGATTAAATTTACTTTCTGTTCAGACTTCAACTTTGGACCATATCTACGGTGGTTTTTGTTTGCATGCACTGCAGCATTCATAGTACAAAGTTCCATTTTGCTTTGTTGATCAAATACCGTTTTGCCGAATGTATTTAGGCTATATGATTTAATAAAGCGTGTCCATATATCATGCAAGTGCATATTCCAAGGTGTCACGGTATACTGCATGCAGACGGATTTTCCTATTCATTTTGCCCAACTTTCTTCCAGGATTTCATCATCAGGTGAGTTAAAACATTTGATCAGCGCTCTCAAAAATCCTAACCATATTCGTTTGTGAATCAAAGTTTCAAGACTATAGCCATTTAGGTCTTTTTTTTTAACTTACCAAGCCTTCTATAAGTTGTATAGTCAGGTGAACTGTTCAGTGGCGTGCACATAAATCAAAGATGGCGGTGGTAGGACTAAATCCTAAAATTAAACGAGACCTAAGTTGAACTTTCATAGGGATTCTACCGACATCACACAAACGAGGGCTAACATGAGTTTGCAGTTTTTAAAGGTTTGCTATAATGAACACTATTCAGTTTGCATGGGAGGGCCGAATTCGCCGATTTTATCATTGAGGCATTATTGCCAGCTTGGGAGGGCATGCTATCCATCGTTTGTGTGATGTCGGTAGAACCCCTATCAAGTATCAACTTAGGTATCGTTTAATTTTAGGATTCTCTACCTCCATCCATGGAGGTTTTACCTCCATGATCCATCACACTAAACTTCGGAATTACATGAGACTTTAAAGCAGTTGTTCATGAGCAAATAAAACAACACATAAGCAGTAGTGTTACTCGTTCAATTTTATTGAGACTCCTGTTCTTGTTTAAAGATTCTTGTACCCCATAAAGGAATACGATAATAACTTTTGCAAAACCGTATACATCGTTGAATAAAAAGAACCACTTCGCTTGTGGTGAGAGAGAAAATTGACAAATGAGGCTCTATGAATATTTTTCGTTCCAAACTTATACGTGCCTGTATGTTTGTTTTTCATGCAACTTCTCTCATCGATGATGATTCATTTTAAGATAAATGAACCATATAGCACAAATCAGAATTCTACGTTAGTTCTATCAATATCTCGTATATCTTTAGTATATATTTTATGGACAATATTCTGCGTAGTCTAACATAATGAACATTTTCCTTTCCCAGCATAATATTACACACGCATTGATTTTATGCAAGCATTAATTTGAATATATTCCAGCATTAATTCGAATATATGTCTATATGAATTCGAATTTATGCCCACAAGAAATCCATTTTATGTAGACATATAAAAACACCCTTCTGATTGGCTCAGAATTAACGTCTGCATGAAATGGAATTTATGTCAGCATAAATTCACGAATTTTGTCCACTGTGGCCAACCATAACCGCCATACCTGGATGGTGTATACTGTGCCATAATTTCCCAACCCAGTCGACGGAAGGAACTTTGCTATCCATGTTTATATATACCAGCTTGGGTTATACCACACCATATAGGTAACCTGTAATTTTCGAGTGTTGCAACCAAAAGAAAATTTGTTATCTTTTCCCCCCACCTTTCCTTTCCTTTCTTTAGAACTCTTTCCTGAACCCATGGGCCAAAACTCAACCACTCATATGGCTAATGCCTACGATGAGACTGTTTTTGTTAAGGTAGATTCTGAGAACTTCCATGTTGAGAACTTGAGCACCAGTGCGAATCTCGGGGTTAATGGTAAATTCCAGGCCGGTGGTTCTCTCAGTATGGGCATGGTTTGGAACAGGTTTATAGAAGCTGGATTTGCTAAAATTCCTCCTGGAGCGTTCGTTCCATTTTCTCCGATTGCCAATCGTGTCTTCGTCA
This sequence comes from Apostichopus leukothele, assembly GCA_010014835.2. NCBI lineage: Eukaryota > Metazoa > Echinodermata > Holothuroidea > Aspidochirotida > Stichopodidae > Apostichopus > Apostichopus leukothele. Next base: position 16,688 of record JAAAKB020264027.1, read on the forward strand.
CAGTCTGGAGTCCTTCTAACGGCTACATATGGAACAGCATTCAGCAAAAAGAGGACATCAGTTTCATCGTCAAAAGGGCCAGTAATGGAGAAGCCATGGTAGTCAAGGCCAAATACGGCACCATTTGGGACCAATAGATGGCCGTAACTTGGAGCCAAAGAGCATTGGGGCTTCATTTTTTTTTATGATAGAATGGAAGTACAAACACTTTCTCTGAAAACTTCTTCGTTTTTACAGCACTTAGTATAGTTTGCATTGTAGAGGCTTAATAAGTAGAGTGTGCAATTATAACCAGAGACATGATTTAATATACCTCATTTGCCATAAAGAATTAACTTTGTTAGAGGAAAAAAGAACATTTCTTTCTTGGAGTTTCAACCCTTGAGTTAGTTTGTATCCTACCACATACATGTTGTACTATTTATGATGAAGCCTATCCTGCCAGAACTTAAACCTCCACTGTTATACATTACCAATATTATAGCTATTGTTCTAGTTGTATTTAAAGAATGGATACAAGACCTCAGAACCAGAAACAGCAAACAATGGCAGAAGTCGCTTCAATGGTCTCCATTGAACTTTTGTCTAGCAAAGAATTCAAATAGGCTACCATTGAACAGTGTGCGCTGAGAGCCATTCAGAAAAGAATTGAGGGTATCAGTGGGTTTATGGAAAACCGGACCCAAGATGTATTGATTTAGAAACTAAACTTGATGAGTCACAGAAAGAGAATTTGGAACTAAACCAAAAAATCACAAAGCTAGAGGAGGATCAGCAGTAGACCCAGATAATCACTAATCTGGGTCTAATTACTAAATGATATGGAACAGTACTCCAGAAGGAACAATGTTCGGGTGTTTGGAATAAAAGAAAATATTGGGGAGAATGCCTCTGAAATCATCCTATAAACATGACAAAAGAAAGATTAGCCAAACAGCGACAGCAGAGCGATATAGATCGTTGCCACCGTGTTGGTAAAACGTATCCTGGTACCAGCCGCCCTATCATCGTCAAATTCATATCGTATCAACAAAAACAACAGTTGATACAGGCTAGACGAAAGTTGAAGTCAACAGGTATTGTGATTATAAGGAGACCCTCAACTGGGCAAACCACAGTCTTTTAAACCATATCCATTAACATGCAAAAGTCATCAGTTGCTGGACGCGATTACTGCGTTGGTAAAGGCGGCAGACCAACAAGAAATTAAGTTATTAGAATTATCTGAACTGCCAAATCTTTAGATCATATACTTCTGAGCTCTTTTACCCGTTATAAACTTTATAATTACCTGATATCGTAGACTTGTATACAGGTGTGTTTATGTTTAAAGCGTATCACACCGTATGCTTACCATCAAATTTACAAGCTTACTTCTCACTAATTTCAAGTGGCAGGTATAACACCAGACAAAAAAACAAAACAATTTAATCAAAAATATGTCATATGAACAAGAAAGAAGCAACTTTGTGTTTTAATTTCAGGCGTTAAACTTTTGAATTCGCATAATAAATAAGCAAGATTTTACGTTATTCAAATAAGGTATAGCAAATATTATTGTCAACCTATGTTTACCCAATTTAAAGTAACTATATTGTGACTGATTGTCTCAATTTGTGTTAGTATGTATTTTTTTTTTGTGTGGTTTGTTGCCTTTCACCAAATATTTCCAATAAACTTTCTGACAAATTAATATTTCTGGGG
>JAAAKB020264133.1:0-18390 GCA_010014835.2 Apostichopus leukothele
CCTCTCTTTTTTGATTACACACTGTGCGTTTTAGCGCGTGGTGGGAAAAGTTGTGGTTTTTTTTGGGGGGGGGGGGGGGGGGGGGGGGGGGGGATGGGGTTGGGAGGCTCCATGTAAGATTAAGTATGGAGAGGAAATGTGAATAATAACAGGGACTACATTTGTACTCTAGAATAGTGAATAACATTTTTTTACTACAAACAGTAATGGATGGATTATTGGGGTTGGAGGGGGATCCTATTCTCTTTATTCATATTTCTTTATTTTGAGCACTGCATGTGTCTGAGCTAACATCAAATGCATATTTGTCAGGCCGTTTATTTTATGATTATTTTATTGGGGTCTCTTATCATCTAAGACTAACATTAGGTGCATGTCAATAATGGACCAGTTCATATAAATCTGGGCTTTAAGACAAGGGCCTATGAAAGATTTAGATTTGGCCCACTAAGTGAAAGCGGCCGAAATTCTTGTACTAATCATGTGTGCTGGCCGTTGACAATTGAACACTTCACATGTCTAACCCTATACATTACTCAGTGTTGATTTTAAGTGACATTTGGGCTCTCCTTGGACCATGTAGAATGTTTTTTGAGAATCTTTGATATAAAGTTACCCCAAATTTTCATTATACATAACGTAAATCAAATGTACCATTGAGGGGCAACCATGTATAGACACCATCTTCTGCCAAATTTCTTAAACATTATCTCCTGATTGACACTTATATTGGCATTACCACATTATTCCAGGTAAAACATTGCATAGGTCTGTCAATCTACGGGTACTGTATTCTTGCTGCATATCGTCTATCTCCATTTTTATTTATCTTCTTTTTTTTTTGTGTTAATTGTATCAACACCATTGCAGATGTAGATTAAGTTCACAGGGAGAATCTAGAATCCTCGCAAACGCAGTTGTAAACGATTCACCCCACAAGATTATCAGAAGAATTTATATCATTTCTGTGTATCTTGTCTAAACAGGAATAAAAATGCATCTTAATGGATGATATGAACTATAGCCCCTCCCCCCCCCCCTCCCCCCCGAGAGAAGCCATTACTCAGTGGCCCAAATGTAATTATCAGATTGGGTTTGAGTAATTTGAAGGAATATATACATTTTCCTTTTCCTAAATCTGGCTTTGATGATAGGTTGCAGCCATCCATAATCTTTTTTCATAAGCTAGTATAAAAATGAGACATTTGTAATCCTTGTCGGAAAATTGTCCCCGCCGGGATATTTTATATGCAATGTGAAATGTCACACTAAATCCTGTATCTTCTGTCAAAACTGGAGAGATGAGCCTTTTGAAGAAACAACAAACCAAGAAAAAGGGAGATAAAAACGTAAATACAAAGCCTGCTTTTTATGTAAGTTCTCACGAAACAGATTGAGAAAATCCACCGACGTCTTATATTTCAAATATGCTATCTGTGCGGTGTAGATGCCATGCAAATTGTTGTGACCATGGTGATGGAAAGAGAGTTATTTAACTAATAACTCATGTACAGTGTGCACATAAATAGGGTACATATGTAGAACTGCTTTAATGCTGAGAAACACCCCATTGAAGAAAATGAGTCTGTCTTGTTCCGCATTATATAGTTTCATCTCTTTGGGCATAAAGATTTCTGTTGCTATGGCAACCAGAAAACACATTAATAAGTTCCTTAAAGGCATCCGGTATATCTCCAGCCCACAGAATTGCAAACAAATTTGCTAGAGATTGCCAATCATGGTGGAAACTAAGACTAACGACAAATTTAGGCGAGAAAATAATTTTTGCCATAAACTAATTTTGTTGATAATTGCTTTGAAGTTATCCTACATGTCCTCTTTCCATTTGGCCCCAATTTTTTATATTTTTTTGATGGTCATAGATGAACAAAGGGTGACAAAAAGAATACTTACAGACCAAGAACGAAGACAGCTTTAAAGTACGTATGATAGTAAATGAGATAGTAAAATCTTGATGACAAGGTGAAGAGAGCCAGGGAAGGAAGTTATTTCACAGTTATTAGCTGACAGAAAATATATCACCCGAGTTTTGGAGTCTTTCAGAATTTTCTGACTCTTTAATGGCAGAAAGTGGCTTTGAAGTCTCTGTCCTATACACTGGCAAAGCCAAAAACGCAATGAGTCATTGAGTGATGTGAGGTTCCAATTTGAGACTTAATGAAAGGTTCAAAAATCAATACACAGTTCATTGGTATCATGTGAGGGTCCTGTGTTGAAATTATTGACAAATTGGAGGGGCAGGGAGAGAGAGGGGGGGGGAGGAAAAAATTTGTCTGCTAGTTTTTCAAGAGATACATTTCTACGCATTTTATCTTCATTTCAGTCCCCAGCAATATACTTTGAGTGATCATGATATTCTTGGCGTGAAATAGTAACACGAAACAGAAAATGCAATTACTGGATGCAGAGTTGCTTATTATACTTGGTTGGTGTGTTTGGAAGAAGATATTGTGATATATTATTAAAGGGAAAGGCTTGTTTCATTTTTCATAGCTTTTGTTTAATATTGTTAGCAATATTTTGCCTAAATTCCTTATAATCTGACCACAATTTAATATCTAAGGTACTGGACATCGTAGAGGGGAATTCCTCAAATACATTCGCTACAACATTGTACCACAGGTGCATGGGCAAAGTGCGTAACGCAATGTTTTCAAGAGCCTTTTAATTCAACTCGCAGAAACTTGTGTCAGGGGGAAAAGCATAGAAGAGGGGCTTAAAGTAGCTTATTTGCACACTTCAGTGAGTATGCACGGCAGCCTATGGAGCCTATATTTTAAAAATACAGATGGACATTACAATTCTTGCAGTATAGTGGCAAATGTGTAGGTTAAATTTACTACCATAACGTTGCATGTACGGAGTATATAATCTCCACAGTGATTGGTGTTAATGTGAAATGTTTAGGCTAGATTTACTAATAATAATAAAAATATTAACAATTTATAAAGCGCAGACATATCCACCTACTTAACATGGCAGCAGCTAAACAGCGCCCAGCTGACAGTTGTATCTCACAGGTCCCCATTTATACACCTGGGTGAAGAGAGGCAATGCCAAGGACACAACGTAATGATCTGGCCAGGGCTCAAACCTGTAATCCTTAGATCACAAGTCCACTGCCTTAACCACTTGACCACAACGCTCTCAAAATCTGTAGATTTACTACCATAACATTGCATGTACTGAGTATACAATATAATCTCCACAGTGATTGGTGATAACTTTATCAAATTTTCAGTAACCTCATGCTTTTGGTTTGTTTCTTTTCAGTGAATCACTGTTTAATTACTTCCAAATCTACTAGAAAGACCAATAATGGTCACATCAACCACTTAGGTTAAATTAATTTTTTTTTTTTGTGCTGCCCATTTCTATATAGCTGTGGATTGTTATTTCCCTCATTGAGAGATTAAATTGTCTAATTTGCATAATAAAACTACCAGATGTTTAGGAATAATTTGACGGTTGAGCTATTGCCAACGTTTTTAATTGCCAACGTTTTTAATCAATCGTTAAATATCCAGACAGCAAGTGCATTACGTATATATGGCTTCTCATCGTTAACAATTTGAATGAAATGTAGATTTTCAACTCTTCCCAGCATAAAAGTTCATAAAAAGTTCATAAACCTCCTGGACAATTATGTAATATTTACATTCGTTTGAAGATTTTTTTTCTTTTCCCTTTCATCTTCATCAACTGATATATAGTAGGCTATAGGCTTGTTTAATCAAGAGGCCAGGAAATTAAAGATGACAGCAGTTTCTTCCTGGAGCAAACATCCCTCTCTCCCTAAGATAAATTTACAAGTCAGATAAGATTGTAGCGTAGATATTAAAATCGCTTTTATTATTTTGTTGGCTGAAGTTGAGGCATTCATGTATGTGCTTTGAATTTTTAATTGGATCAAACTCATAATGTTGTTTACTCTTTTAATTCTGCCTCCTTCAGCCGTCCAGGCCTTCTTGGGTGTTTATTGTGCATTGCTACGTAGACCATCTTAAAAATATATAATAACCCACGGTTGGCCACAGTAACAGGTGTTATTTTTTATGATTATTTTTAATCTGAATCATCCGATTGTCTTTGATTGTCTACCTCTCTGAATCCTCTGTTGTTGTTTGTTTCGGCTATCGCCGACACGGTATTGGATCCCACTCCTGCGAATCAATGACAGTCACGTTTTCCCAGGATTTTCTGATTTAAGTTTCCCACCTTCTCTGTGTGTTATCCCTGCCAGTGCATTTGTTCACCTGTGCTCACAACCGCGCAGGGTACGAGCTATTATTATCGTCGTGTCTCCCGGCTATTTTTGACACAATTCTTTTTTTTTTGCTTTTGTTGTTGTTGAGTGTCATGTGCAAGGAAACAAATTTTTGCTGTTTGTCAAGTGGTGGGGGGTGGGAGAGAACCGGAGCACTTAGCCATATCACGGGGTCTCACATTTCTGCGTTCGCCGGGTGCCGCTCTGAGCAACAAAAAAATATAAGATTCTAGATGTATAAATTAGTCTCCGGAGATCTTTAGCCTTGAGCATTCCTGATCACGAAAGCTTAAGGGCGGAGGGTTTTTATGAGCGGATTGACTGATGATTGTTCGGAAGATGACTTCTCTAGTATCCATCAACTCCCAGTAGACTAATCAGGCGGCTGAAATTAGTTTGCCATACCAGTGTCTCTCTAATCATTAAATAAATGAATTTTACAGACGCAAGTTCAGCAGAGGTGGAAATTCCTCCTGTCTTGAGAGATTTCTGCGAAACGGTGGAAAATAAACAGCTGTTTACTTTTTCTTTCTGGCTGGTGGTGAACAAGGCAAGGAAGACCAACAATCATTTTTTGGATTTGGTTTATTGAAAGCTGAGTTGAACTGCCAAATTTCTGCTTCTTGTTTGTCAACATTGGGAAAGTTCTTAAATCTTATAATTTTGTGGAGGAACAAAGATGGTTAAATTATCGTACCAGCAGATTCCAATCAAAGTGGTAAGAGTCATCTTGATTTTCTATTGATTGTAAAACATTGTTTTATGGTGCAAAGATTTTCATGATACTTGGGAGGCGGTCGGGGAACTTGATTGCAATTTATTACAGATCATAATTTATGATCGTTTTGGTTCTAGCATCGGTTACTTATTAGTGCCTAGAGCTTAAGTATTGGCAATGAATGGATTTGTAAGAATATGGATAAACCAGTACTTTTTATTTTGAAAAAAAAACAGAATGTTTAAGTTTATTGCTGGAGACATTTTGAATTATAATATTTCAAGACCAAGAATACTGCAAAAAAGTAACTTTTCGTGCAAAATTGATGGACTAGAATTCTTTCTAAAGTAGAGTACTGTTTGTATCTCCAGACATACATGATGTGTATGTTCCATATGGGTGCATGAAACCATGTTGATACTAAAAGAAATTAACAAAGGTAAAAAAGTGGCAAAATCATTCAGTGTATTATGTAAAAATATTTTAATGTAAAGAATCATGGGCAATGAATTTCCACGCTCTAAGCCTGCAGAATTTCTGCACTGGTCGAACGGCATTTCCTTTGCACAAGAATTTATTCTATACAACTTCAATTATATAAAACTGTTTCCCTTTCCTCCTTACTTCATGTCTGGGATAATTACTAAAAGAGAATTAACTTCATCAGTGGTATTTTTTTATAATTTGTAAAGACAGAATATGACGGATATATCTCAGGCACTTTGTGAAAGTAATAATTAATATACAATTTTAGCAAAGTGATATGAAGTCAAGTTTGGCAGAATGTTTTGACAAGATGTATATATATATATGCACTCTGTTGAAAGTATCTCTTTCGAGATCCGGCTGAAGGATTCACAAATGATTTCGAGTTGGTTAGCATCATGATTGATCTCTGGAGTAAGGCAAATTACTGCACGTCACCAAAACAGGACTAACGTTGTTCGATACAGGAGGTATGGTGACCTTCGTTACCTGTTTTCCAACCTCTTGACAGACAATCACTGTCCATTGCCTATAAAGTTGGTCTAAGGTTGTCTGCATATAAAGCGAGAGGCCCTGGCTCGAATCCTGGTGAAGGCTGGGAGTTTTTTCACTGTACTGCAATTTGGATTTTCCAACCATTATTATTTTGTGAAGTAAAGTTTCATTCAAACCTTGATACATTGCATCTGAGTGAACATCTGAAACTGTTAATTGGGTCTAACCTTTATTCCCTTCAGCCGAGATGGCAAGAATTACTTCTGTGCTCGGGTTAACTTAGATCTCTGAAAGTTCATGGTTGTAATTCATGTCTTTTCAAATGATGCATTTAAGAGACAAACAAATTGTTTATGTGGGTGAGACATAGGGTAAATATAAATTAAACTTCACTACTGTCTGTGACTGAAGATGGCTTGGGATGTTACTTAGGATATTCCTTGGGATATATCAGCAGTATAGACTTGGGATATTCCTTGGGATATATCTCTAGATGGCTTGATATTCCTTGGGGATATGTCTACAAGTAGTGTGGGATATTCCTTGGGATATGTCTACAAGTAGTGTGGGATATTCCTTGAGGATATGTCTACAAGTAGTGTGGGATATTCCATGAGATATGTCTACAAGAAGTGTGGGATATTCCTTGGGAAATGTGCATATGGCGTGGGATATTCTTAAGAATGTGTCTGCAGAAGACTTAGAATGTTGAAACTAATGAGGAAACAATAACAATTTTGTCAACGTCTGACCATCTGACTTTGAGTCTCCGACTATGCCCAAACACAACTCTTCCATGTACATAGAATAAAATATCTAAAGCATCCCCCCTCTCCCCCCTTCCTCACCCCATTTGCAAGCAAGCTAGTAAAGTGCAAATTGTAATGGCACATATAAGGCCTCATCTTGTTCCATTCCAACTACAAAATTGCTAATTTCAGAATAACCTTGGGACGGAAAAAAGACAACTTCGCAATGAGAATTTGCATAGAAAATGAGAAATGAAACAGATCATTAAACGCAATGAATCATGCCGTCTGGAAATTTTCATCCCACCGATGGGATCGACAGGGAAGTTTAACACGGAAGTGAACTACATAATAGATGCTGTCGTGCAGTATATGAGACCTATGGCAAATAAATTATTTCAAGTAATTGTGGAATTGTGTAATCAAGCATATATGCTATACATCTCCCAATTTTTAAAGTGCCACAAGCCATCAAACTGTGTGGCTCATACAATATGAATATTTTTTAAGAAACTAAGAATATCTCAATTTTAATAGGTTAATTACTCAAATTTTTCATAAATTTGTTTTGTGATACTAAAATTAAATGACAATGAAATTCATTATAAACTGAATTGGCATAAACTTTCTTTTCAAAAAAAAAAAGAAGTAAATTGGACAGTTTTGATTCTCTTCTTGTATAGGACTCAGTTTATAAATACAAATCTATAAAAACAATAAAAAAAAATACAACCAAAACATAGCCTAACATAATGTTTACAATCTCATCAAGTCATTATTTTCTCATTTAATTGTCTTTCAGTTGGTGAAATAAACCTGTAATGTAATTTTGATTATTTATAGATAGTGTAAAAGGCTTGTTCTAATTAAGCAAGTCAGACATTCATAAGAGGCAGCCCTCCATATAGATGCAATGAGTGGGTCTGTCTGTACGGACTTGAAAAAAAAAAATCTTGGTCCATACTAACAAGAATTTTTTCCTGTTTAACAAGACCCTCAATCCCGAATTCCATATTAAACAATATTGGGGAAGTTTTCATTTGAAATTGAAAGAAATAGAATGAAGAGAAAGCTAAAGGAGGTGGTATTTGAAGCAATGAGGCTTTAGCAATCGGGAGGTTCCGGGTTCGATTCCCGGCCTGGATCATAGTAAGATGGGGTTTTCATCCAAGTGCAATCTACGGTTTTCCCATCCTTTCTAAACTGAAACGATTCCAAATTTGAGTTAATATGTTGAATTGGAAGCCACCATACGTGTTAGTTGTAATCCATAAGCCCTTGCCGGTTTCTCCCACATTTGTGGCCGCTTAAGTGTCGTAAAAATTACTGCTGATTTTTATTTTTATTATTAAATAACTTCACTGTTACCTTGACTACTGTATTACTTTGACCATTACTATTCATCTTGATATGATGATCTCATTCATTAGACTAGGTTTAAGCATCTCCATGTAAGTATAGTACTGTATTATTAACTATTCTTTCACCATTTGAGTGAAAGGCGAAGAAGTTTTTGATGGACGATATAGTTGTTATTACAATTGTTAGCATCCTTGAATTGTTAGGCTATAAAGTTGATCAAAATCTGGAAGAAATTTCAGTCTTTTAAAGGGTTTGCAATAAGCAAAATTAAAATGTATTACCTTGAATTTATGGGACACAACATTTTTCTCTGATTGATTTAACTGTTGGGTAATTCGCTAATTCATAAGCAACTAACACTTCATTGTTTGTAACCACAATTACATGTTTAATTTTTTATACCAATATCACATGACATAGTCAGAACAATGCAAGGTTACATAAAATTGACTGATACAAAAGAACAGCTTTTAGCAAACAACAGAGGTGTGAAGGTCACTATTTCCGGAATTTGTTAATTTGTTAATTTTAATGGCACTGCCAATTAATAGCCGACAAAAAACTAAAAATGGAAAATTGTGTTTGAAACATCTGACCTAACCTACATTCTTACTGATGCGTGAAAATTACACTTGGTGCTTACCAATGACTATGGATATCGCAAATACGGAAGGCAATTAGGGAGAAACCTTAATCTTGATGTGAAACTAATTTGTTGCATAGAATCATCTAGCAATAGAGGGTGCTGTTTCAGCTACATAGTCAAACAAGGTATCAAGTCTGATTTGATTTTGTAATTCAAGGTATTATTTGATATGTCTAAAACTGGCAGAAAACTTTAATTTGTGATATCATCAGGAATAGTCTATTAGGAAAGTATCAGGAAAATACATTTTAATGGAAATGTTCATATATTTTCTATGGTAACAAAATATCAAAATATTTCATCTTAAAAAGAGAAAGTTTACAAATTATTCAATTTGCAGCTGATGATAGTTCCGGAAACAAAGAAAACTATGAATCTTTAAGGGGCTTTGTCCCCTCCCCTTGACTATCACCAGAGGCCCATTCGGCGGGTCCCTGGACCCCTATTAAGCCAAATGGCTTCGATACACTGTAGTTTTCTTCTATAAAGCCTCTAGTCAAATGTTGCTCTCATTTTCCAAATGTCTGACGACGCCAATGAACCTACAACAACAAATTTACCGACATCATCTAGGACAGTTGCTTTGAGATCAGTTTCACAAAATCCACGGGACAAAGAAGAAGAAAAAAGGAAGAGAGAATTTCATTCCTGACATTGTTGAAATAAATGTACCTTCCTAGCGACAGCAATCTTGGTTCGTTCGCTCTTGTGATCGTATTCCACGCATCGGTTACCATGTTGAAGCTTTCATGACATTTTGTCACCTCCATGTAGCATTTCTCTCTCTCCTTTCTTTCTTTTTTCCTTGCCTTTCATTCTGTTTTGTTGTTGTCTACATCTTTTATGATGTTCCATGATGCTATAGCAAACATCTCTCTCATCCTCTACAGCTGAAGCGAGACGTAAAATGAACTAATCGGTAGAGGGCAGGGTTAAGAGTAGATTCGAGGTTCCACAGTTCGTTGGTTTGCCTTCGTGCTCTCCCCAGTAGGAGATAGTGCTACTAATTGCATAATCAATCAATGTATGTTAAGGTTTGTTAGGGACAATATCCAGTCATCTGGAAGTTATGGTTGGGTTGTTTGTAGGTCTGTCCCGTTATGAGATATCTGTCATGTGATAGAAAGAAAAACAAATTTAAAGGAATATACATTCATAGCCATCTAAATTTCCATCTTTTCTGTTAATTGTTTGAAAAGTGAGACAAAAATCGATAAAAATGAAATTCGCAAGTACTTTTTGTAGTTTGCTGGATTCATTCTGGGATTGCTTGAAAGGTTCCCTTTATTAAAGAGACCATAATTGGTTAAATATAACAAATATGAAACTTTTAAATCTGTTTATAAATGCATTTCAATATGGACATTCACAAACCTATGGCTATCATAATATGTGACATTTCTTGCACAGGCCTGTAGCCAGAGTAACTAATTTTCATTGTTTTTTGGAGGGGGCGGGGGGAGAGGGGCACATCAGCGCAGGTGAATTGTTTTCCTGGGGAGGGGTCTAAGGTCTAGATGCCAAATGATTCAATCTTTTCTATCTTTTTGTTCCCCATTCATTTGTATTCCAGTTTTCTGTTTTCTTATAATATAAAACTAGTCATTTTTCACAACAGAAAAGTTTGATCCTTGTATACAACCTTATCTTTTTTCATATTGAGCTAGAAATTTAAAGTTCCCCCTGACTGATTTATTTAGGAGGCAAACTATATTATGGAATTGCCAGGCGACTCAAGGAAATTCTTTAAAGGAGGAGATATAGTGCATGGGTCTTTGAGTAAAATGGAAATTAAGACGTCAAACGGTCATATTAAAAAAATAAATTAGGTTGTGCTATATAACAAATAGTGTTGATTTTTGTGTGCACATGCGGTTGAAAGGGGGGTGTAAACCATGGCAGTGCATGGTTTAACTTGTTCGCTTTAAACAATTGTTAAAAACCTCTGGAATTAACCATATTGACGCAGACGGACTGACTTTACGCAAGCCACTGATCACTTGCTGTTTGGAAGAGTCTTCTTACGACCACTAATTATTCAATGAATTATGAATCAGGTTTTTGTTCCACGGAATTAAGCCATTTTTGCAAAAATGCATGGATGCACAGGTAGATCCTAACCGATGTAGGGGAAGCTGCCTCCCACAGTATGTATATCATCTTAACTTGTTGGCAGCTTTAGAAACTTTAATCAATCAATTAAGTATTCATAGATTCCTAGAAGCTAAAGGTCTTTTGCTTTAAAGCAGCCTTTGGAATTTACTTTGCTCCTTGCTTACCTGTCTCTCCACAACCTTAGCACTCTCGTTTTACCGTGCCTAGAATGAACTGGTAACCTTTTTAACACTGTGCGCCCTCTATGACCGGCTCCCCCGGTCAATGCCCTTTCTTCTCAATCTACCGCCCAAAGTGCCTACATCGTTCATTTTGTTTACTTAATTGGTCGATTACCAAACCTATGGGGAAATTGCTTGAAATGATATAAGCAATTGATCAAATTGAGTAATATACTCTCCCATGTTGCTTTTAACGAAAGAATGTTAATAAGTAATAACTTAATTACTCCATCCAATGATGGAAAGAAAAAAAAAAGGAGAATATTGTTGCTAAAGGCTCTTTGTTCTATTTAAGTGTTTAAATCACATACAAAGAACAGAATAAAAAAATAATAATAAAAAAATAATAATGACAGTAAAAAAAAATTTAAAAAAAATTGGGGCTTTTTTTTGTTACATTGAATTAAAACTATAGTTGCAATTAGCCAAGCTAATCAATGACATTGTTATGTGATTTTATTATTATTATAATATCATAGCAAAACCAACAGATTTGAATGAATCATACAGTAACAGTGGTGTGTTTGGTTGATTCCAACTTCTGGCAATTTGGCGAAGCCAGTTAGCATATTACTCCAAAGAAGATTTGCAATAGTCCAAATAAACAGACAAGTTTGTTTGTTTCTTAATTAACTTTTTGCACTACTTTTAACGTTAATTGGTAAGTAATTAATGCTTCTGCAAGATTCTTAACGTTTCGTTGCCTCAGATCATTTACTTCAAATGTAAATAGCAGATCAACGTAAAATTTTCAAAATTTGACGGTAACTTTCTTTCATATTTGAAACAATTCTCGAATATAGTCATGATTCATAGCTTCAATTTCAATTTGTATCGAAACTTTATCCAAAGTCAACGCAGACCTCTGCTTTAATATCTGGCTTTGGGGTGTGTGGGATGTTTTATGCATTAATAGCTGACATCGTTTGCCAGTGCTATGCATAGGATATGCAAGAAATGGGTCTCGCCTTAACACCTCAACAGAGGCGGATAAGACTCGCAAAGGACAAAATATGACATCTGAATTAATAGACTGAATTCATTTCTTTGTGACATATCGTTTGCAGACATGTCCTACTCCGGGATATGTTTTATTCGTATTTCGGTTTCACATGTCAATGCTGTTGTTGCTATTTATCCAAGTCAATTTCGAAGAGTGTAGTTTATGTAGTCCAACGGTCCTACAGGGGCTTCAGTGACAAGTTTTATTGTTCTTAATAACACCTGTACGACGTAAACTTCTTCTTACATTTGAAATCTAACGTGTTGCTTTATCGATCGGGAAAGAAATAACAAACAATATCCTTTTTTATTCATGAGCGTTCCAACCCTTTATTTAAAACCAGTGTCTTCTCTGCACTCAACCTGCTACCTTGGAGAAAATCTTTTATATTGCATTGTAAACAAAGAATTATTGATTTTGACAACTTTTCTTTTGGATGGAAGCTTGATGGTGACTACCATTCTCTGGGAGCAGATTTTTTTTTAATCGTGATTAATATTTGTTTAATTTCTGGGTTTTGTGGAAGGCAGAGGCGCTTTTTTCAAAACGTTGAGGAGAGGTAGCCTTTTTTTCTTTCACTGAAAGGGAAAATTTTATATTTGTCTGTTTTTAATAAAAAATATATAGAGAATTGTAATAACTGGTAATAGTCTTGCACTGCACCCCCTCCCCCCCCCTCAATGACCCCTTTCAAGGTCACTGTTCTCCTCCTTAACTTCCACAGACACTAGTTAGGATTTTTATCCATGCAAACAGTAAAAACAAAAAAAACTTGAAAACACCCGAATTGGATAAACATTTTTTATTTTGCAATTACCAAGTCTTTCTTAATCGTGGCCTTCAGATGTTGCAAATCTTGGACTTGATCAAATATTGAAAATCCATCTCAAAGTGTCTTTAAGTTGATGGAAGTCATTTTATTTCTAAAGACTGGTACAATCTCCCGTGAATTGTTGGATCTAATGTGGTTGAATCGCTTCAATCAAGGACAGGCGATTGTATCGCTCTCATCAGCCATCATTTTATCGTTTATATCAATTCTACAGATGGATGATTGGTTTTGTTTTCTGTCCTTTTGCCAAATACTTCTCGATGAAAAAGACATTTCAGCTCATTTCAGCTCATTTTCTATTATTTATCGTCATCGTTTGTTTCTTTATTTCTTCGTGATAGTAATGATGGAACTTAAAGTTACATTTAGAAATCTGGGAGAGAGCTCTCCCAAGGTGAAGAAGGTTTTATTTATTTACGTTGCGATATCTTCCAGCATGTATGCTTTGCAGCCAAACTGCAGAAGTCACGTTGTTAGAGTTTTGTCCGCTCGCTTGGGTTATACACTCGGTTTCTCGTTTCTGATTTGTCTCCTTTCCTTGACATTTGAAATCTATTTAAAACTTGGATTGGTGGATTAGATGGATCTACAGCAGGCCTGAAGGTTTCTCACACTTCCAGCTGTTTTATATCCTGCAGTACTCAGACGATTTGGTCGACGTAGCTTAATACGAATATTCCTTTCGATTGGAGAGTAAGATTCTAGCTGCGATTTTTTGTTCCCCCGTGGTTTTCTGGGTTTCGGAATCATTCTATGAATTTCTCATTAATAGAGAATACTTGCTCATGTAATGCTTCCATTCTTAATCATTTTCATATTCGGATGATCGAGCAAATTTTGTTTTGTAGCCCCCCTGCACTCTTTAATTTAAGCATGCATGACAACTTAAACCTCAAACCGTCTGCTCTGCAAATCTCTCTTGTTAAACATAGACAACGTTGTCAGAATGACTTGACTTTAAGACTCCAGTTTGTCCAAATTTATTCATTTAAATTAGTTCAAGGACTTCTGTAATTAGATTACTTCTCTCCTTACATGTCTCTGTGCAACTTCTGTATTCTGATCTTCCAAACCTAAGGTAATATCTGGTGTTCTGTAAAAGCTCTGTCTTTGTGGAAATATAAAATCATAAAATGACAAAATTTCAAAGCTAACTATTAGGGTTGAAAACCGATGTCTCAATTCCACATTAAAGCATGTGTTATTATTGACTTATGTCTTGCTCTAAGCCTTTAAGTGTTAAATTATTCAATTATTTAAATCGTTAGTAAGGAGTGTAGTTGGATGAGAGCCTCCGTCATTTAAATTTGGCAAAGTTAAAAACTAAATTACAAATAAGTGCAAGTTTCAGTGCATCCTTATGCATATATTTCTTGTTTGGTGTCGTAGTTCATCTGCGTAGGAGTCACATACATATGTTTAGATAATCCAAGCTTCTATAAACTTCAGATCTAATTTGCATAAGTGTACATACCTCCTGAACTGTTTGTAATTTACTATGTGTTAGAGTCTCTGGTAGTTTGGTCACATACATCATATGCTATATCTCTCTCGTAAGTTTGTACTTAGTACCTACTATGTGTTGGAGTCTTGGGTAGCTTGGTTGCAGAACTACAAATATCTCCTGTACTTGTAGTTTGCATTTAATACAAACAAATATAAACTATGTATGCTATCTGGGTAGTTTGGTTCCAAACTTCACATATATACAAATATCTCATATATGCTTTTACATATATCCCTTGTACAGTTTATATTTACTAGAGTCCTATGTTGACCTCTAGGTGACCTCACAAGTCTATCTATGTCTCAAAAGTACATTATGTCTACATTTAATATCTCCTGGACTGTTTTGTACTTATTTTGCATAGGATTCCAGGTAGCTTGGTTATTGTATGTAGGCTTACTATACATCCAGCTTTGCCATTGAATTAGCCAATATTTTTGGGCTGCATATATAACCTTTCACCTGTATCTATCATATAATACTACAACTATACCACACACAGTATGTTTACATGTAAATCTCTTCTACATTTTGTACTTATTTTGTCTATAGGATTCTTAGGTTTAAGCTTGATTCACCATATAGGCTATATATGTGTATTATTACATTCAGCATGGCCTGTTAATTATATTGCATAATACCTGGGTTGCATAACCCTTGTACCTTCATCCTCTGTGCAGCTTCCTTATACCTGTTCATTTGCATCTCTCAGGGATATTGTGACACTTTCCAATTTTCTGATTTAATTAGTATCGCAGAACCAAAAACAACCCTTGTGCTTATATATTTAGCTCCGTTACAATTCACGACCAGCACCATTGATTAAAATCAGAGGATTCATGCATGTATGCCAAATTACTTTATTTTATCCAGTTAATGATTAAGTGTCTGCTGCCTCCTATTATAATGGCCTGCTTGGCTGCTCATGGTTTATAACATTCATACAGTGAGAACCCAATTGTAGGAAAGTTGAAGAATGGAGAGTTGGTGATGTACAAAGTGCATGGTGTATACATGCAATAGGGATATGTGACATTAAACAAATATTAATTCTTGAAGGTTTAATTTGAAAACCAAAATGGGAGGCTTTCTTTGTTTTCCTTTTTCAAAATTTAAACGATGCATTAATTGCAACCAGCCTGATTTTGCTCAAACGAGTAAGTAAACTATGTTACAGGATGATAAAACAAACCAAGGAGAAAAAAACAAAACACTTTGCTCTTTCAAAGTTTATTAGTTTAATCATTTCTAGGTCAGTGTTTTGCATTGTTCATTTTCTTAGATAGAAAAACGTAAAAAGCTGTTATTCAGATTTCACAGTCGAAAACAACCTCCGTAAAAACAGGCCACTTTGTTAAAATCGTCAGAGTTCACAAAACCATCCAAGTTGAAAAATATTTGAAATGATAATCTTTCTTTTTCATTGACTGTGTTATGCGATTAAGCAGAAGATTGAAGTGTCTTACACGTATAAGAGTTATCGAACGAACAAATCCACACGAAAGCAGCCCACAAGCTTTTTATTTTCCGTCTCTGGAGAATTTGACGCACGTTGTATACGGGAGGCATTTTACTGACGGTATTTGCTTCCGATGGCAACGACATTTGGCTATAGTACCTTTGTTGCATTCCATCGGAGTTCAAGTTAACCGTTACGTTCAATACTGTTGCGTGGTGAAGGATAAACCCTGAGATATTTGTTTATATTAATCTAAGAGATGTAGTCCGAGGGGCAAATTGTCAGGCGTAGCTCATCTGCTTATCGGTGGACTGTTGGTCATATCCCGCTGGAGTAAAGAACGAGGTCGAGCCATCATCGAGTAACGAGGAATCCAGGGTTGATAACGACGACGACAACGGGCTGGTATTGAGAGAATCTGGGAATTTAAATAGGTAGACTTTTATCAATTAAGAGAATGTGGCTGTCTTAGAGGAGTTTTATCATCCTTGTATTTAAAGCAATCAGTTTTCTTGTCAGCTCGGAATCGATCAATGTTTCTCCCGGTGTATTGATTACGGAAGGTATAGCATAGGCTTATGGTGATCATCTCAGGGGAGATTTTTGTGAAATGTTGAGGTTCAAGATTGTCTCACAGGAAACTTTTCTTTGTACGGAACTGGAGTATTAAACTGAATCTTTTTCACATTCCGAGAGGATGCCATGCGAAGGAAATCCATATCTTGCGTAAAGTAAATTTTAAGCTTTCGGCTGGTGAATTCAAGATTCTCGATATGTCTTTGAATCCGGGGGAAATACCTGTTGTTTGATTAAAATGATTCTTTCGTTCCGGCAACCTACGGGCTTATTATAAGCTACGCATTCGTTCTTCTTGTTCGATTGATTTTTGAGGGAAGAATTTGGTCTTGAGGCAATCTTATTCTCTATGGAATCTGACAAACTTTATGGTTTACCTTTGAAGATATCCTTCGAGCGTTTCGTGTGAAGATTTTGTGAAAACATGTCGTTCAAATGTGATAAGGATTTCTGGAATGAATTTGTAGAGCTTTTTTGCTGTGGGCATGTGTTTCTTTGTTTGTATAATGCCAAAATGTGCATCACATAGAAGTTCTTCTTAAAGTCTGTGCAGTTTAATTCTGCAACAATAACAGAGAGCTTGTTCAATTTGCAAAAGATCTGATGAGATAAGACTAAACATTTGAAAAAATAGAAAAAAGGAAGGTCCACCTAATAAAATAATGTGTGGGATTTACATATTCATTCATATTGTGAAATTCGGATTGGTGCAGGCATCATGATAAGGCACGCCGATAAATGAATATTACAAGTTTGAACTATAAAGATCAAATGTCATGATTATATTTAGCATTTAAATTAAAACTATGTTGCAGTATTTTTTGGTACATGTACATGTGCAAAAATCTGTAATTTTAGCTGCTTCATGATATTTGAAGGTATGA
The DNA here is from genome assembly GCA_010014835.2 of Apostichopus leukothele. Classification (NCBI taxonomy): domain Eukaryota; kingdom Metazoa; phylum Echinodermata; class Holothuroidea; order Aspidochirotida; family Stichopodidae; genus Apostichopus; species Apostichopus leukothele. The sequence goes on from JAAAKB020264133.1 coordinate 17,342, forward strand.
GGTTTATGGTTGCTATGCAGCATGCATCGTGCTGTGTCTAGGGAATTTTTCAATCCCATATCAAATCAAATCAAAAGTGTTTCACCAAAAATAAAAGCAAAATTTATACTTTTGAAACATTGTTTCCTTCTAAGGAGTTTCCTTATAAGAAGATAACCGTCAGCTCTCTATGCAAATTGATCAAACACAGAATAATATGGTCGTCATTTGTGTGTTTCTATTCTTCATATTTCATTAGGCTACTGTACTCGTCTATTTGGTTTTTGCAAGCTCTTGTCTTCGGTTTGGTGATCTAAAGGCAAATTATCAGTACAGAGTATGTGTTTCTATGGCCACAATTTTTTTTTTTTTTTTTTTTTTTGGAGCAATTTTCAAGAATATGAAGTAACTGTTGTATCCATTTGGCTTTCTCTGTGAAATAATTGCGAATCAAATGAATATTTAATAAAGTAGATGTGAGGTTGGCAATTTATTAAATAGATGGTAAAGTTGCTTGCATTTCTAAGAAAGAATTTTCTGAGTGCTATACTTAGAAAGTTATGAAAAGACTTAGTGCGAAATGTGCTTATTTTGTAGCGATATTTGCTGCGTAACTGGGTGTTTTGTGCCGAGTGCCTTGAGGATTCCATATGAATGAATAAGTGCATATTAGTACAGACCAGTTATGTAGTGTTGATCTATTCCATTCAGAGTGCTACATAAAGTGTAGGCCAGTTGGTAAAAGTGCATCATAGACCAGTTTTGTAGACCTGTCTGACCAATGAAGAAGTGCATATTAGTGCAGACCAGTTGTGTTGTGTTGATAAATTCCATTCAGAGTGCTATATAAAGTGCAGGCCAGTTGTTAAAATTGCATCATAGACCAGTTTTGTAGACCTGTCTGAGCAATCTGACTATGAAGAAGTGCATATTAGTGCAGACCATTTGCACAGATCCCGGTTAGTTCCATTCTGGAGAGTACAGTACAGTGTAGTTCATTCATACTTAGTAAAGATTCCTAAATCCTATTGGTCCATTCAGGTCAGCTGACCGTGGTTAATCCTGTGAGT
>JAAAKB020264347.1:0-18371 GCA_010014835.2 Apostichopus leukothele
TCAGTTCTCAGAGTAATAAACAAAAATAACTGTGGGAGAATAGAAGTTGTTAGGTAGGAAGAGAGAAGAGGGAGGTGAGGAGGGGGGGGAAAGAGGAAAGAAAACGGTGGGAGATGGGGGGGGGGGGGGGGGGGGGGGGTGTCAGGTCGCTCTCTGCATTATAGTTACGTGCATTATGTAGGGGCAAAGAAGGACGAGAAATTATAACAGCCACTGAACAGTCAACAACTAGAAGCCGAATTATTGGAAGTGATCAAAAATCAATCTGACTGTATAGGCCTATGTAGTTCTGTTGCGTCGGGAATAACTATGACCGACTTTGTTTGTACTTTAAATCAGTGGCTGAGCCAGTGGGGACCCGGAGGCCTAAGACCTCAAATACCCCCCCCCCCCCATATTAAAAAAATCGTCATAAAAAAATATGTTTATGTAGAAGATCGGGATGTGTCTAAACTGAAAACCTACTACGCAAGACGACAACAAACGTAAATGCCATCGTTGAAAATATAAGAAAGATTTAAAATATGGTAGGAACAAACGGCGTTCCATTGTGCAGCAACCAGAGCTGTAAAAACTTCATTATTTTCTTGGTATCGGCTTAATAACACCAGTTGAGCCTATTCCCCACACCTATGAATCAATTGTTCACTTCTTCTAAGCCATGTCCAATGCTAGAAATAATTCACCTACACGACCATCTTATCTCAGTTCTAGATGTTTGTCCAAATACGAGATCGTTGATTGGTTAACTGATATTCATCAGAACTCGTTTTATTTGGTAATAAATTAGCAGAAAATGTTAAATTCTGTAGTAAAAGTATTTTTAAATTCTTTACATATCCATATCTAATTTTTAAATTACATATTTTATAGTTAAATTGCAAGTTTTTGTCCTATTAAGGTGAACTATAGCTGTTAAGTACCCTATTTTGGTTATTGCAATGAGCCAATCATATTCAATTGTCATTCTCAACCCTTCGTATACTAGTTGAAAACTATGTAACATACGCTAGACCTTATGACTGATATGGGCACCGTACCACGACATGCTAATTGATATAGTGCACAGTACATATGTACAGCTAATCAAATGCGCAACGATGTGTACACCAAAGAAGAAACGCCGAGAAGAGACTGGCGCTCCCAAAACTGTTGCAGGAAAATAATTGTCAACTCCGACTAAATGACATTTGAATTGCCATGTAATTTTTAATTCAACCAATATACAGCCTCTGGAACACAATCAAAATGGCAGCGGTGGTGTGCCAAGACTACGAAGCGTCTTTAGAAGACCTGAAGATCAACAGTAAACCGCTCATCAATATGTTGACGATGCTAGCCGATGAGAACAAGGAACACGCCGTTCATATCGTTCGATTGATCGAGAAAAGAATGCAAAAGGTCGCTAGAAGTTCCCAGAAATATTAATATGTTATCACCGATCCAGTTACATGAACACTCTTACGTTTAATTAATTTTTCTTTTTAATTTTACAATATCTAGGCTAGGGCACGTAAGCCTTAGCCTAGCCTGTGAATTTTCACATGGTAGGCTATAGCCTAGGCTAGTGTAGTGCAGTAGGTCTTGCCGGAACAGGTCTAGCCGACGCGTCACATGACGGTGTCATGCTACAGCTGTCGATCACAAGGAGAGCGTTAGACTACACCAGTAGTGGTCATCTCGTCATTGTTGTTGAACGTATCATTACAAGCTTTGTGTTCAGTATGACGTTAAAGCAGAATATGATCACAATCAAGCCTCGGCTATATCATGTTTGAAGTGATGCAAAAGAGTAGCTGAATTAGTTTTTACAACTTTGTTAGCCCCTGACCCCTCATATGCAAATACTGCACATCTAGTTTGCTATGGTATGTTCATTTACAATGATGTGATGAAGACTAATGGACTTGATCCCAAGGCAAATCTTTGATTTGAAATAATAGTTCTAGCTTAGTAAAGCAAACTTCTACTTGTTATCAATAGGTTTGATGTTACCACCCAGTTACTATCCAACTTCCCTGTCCCACCTCTTTCCTTCAGCCTAGGTTAGAATAGTAATAACAATTCAGACGGTGATTTCATACTTGACCTTTACATGATCTCAAACTTTGCATACTACGTAAAACACATTCAAAATTAGCTGCTGTGATCAACACATAGAACCCCTGTTTGAAAATCAACATCTAAATGTAGCCTAGGCTAAGTACTTTTGCAATATAAACTTAAACTTTAAATTACCATCTCGATGAAAATGACCTTCGGGCTAGGCATGAAATTTGTACAGCAGAACATAATTTCTCTATTATGTGGCTTCCATGAATTATTTCATCCATTTATCAGAATTAGACAGTAAACTGTCCATGTGTGATGTCAGTGAAATATTTCCTTCAATCATGAATATTGGTTATTTTTGGTGGGATCTGATCAAGAAAGTAGTGAAATCACATAGTTGTGGAAAGTATTTAACCCCAGAGCAAAATAGAGCAATACCTGTCACTGCTGCCCTATACATCAACATTTATGTAGTTAACATATACCATCGTGCCTTCATTGTCATTTGTTGGCTGGTGTTCAGAATCAAACATATGAGCTGTTCTTACAAAAGGTTACATCACAAAAGCATTGGTGTACTACAGTCTTGCCATCAAATTATTGTTATAATTGAACAAAAGTGAGCACTTAATGTCATTGATTGAAGTCAACAGTAGGTTTTCTTAGGCCTAGATGAGCTCAATTGTTAACAGTTAACTGAATTACAGGTATCTGTGTCGCCCATTAGATACTGTGCAATAAGAGAGATTGTCGTAGCATCATGTTGGATTAGAACTAGTTTCTCATGAACATAAGCTTGCGTCTTATTGCTAACTTTCAGCTTCCTGAAATTTGTTAATAAAATGCCCTAAACATTTTGATACAGAAGGTCATCTGCCTATTGCTAACAAGTCTTAGTTTACCAGTGCATATTTGTTTGATTTTTGTCAGATTGTTCTTACTTTTTTATCACGAAATTTACATATTAGTAATAGGAAATCGTCAGTTGAAGGACCGTCACCTAGAAATAACTTCTTAGTTGAAGGTGCCTAAGCACACAGTCATCTTGTCTCAGTTGTGCCCACAGCTATGATGTTTGGATCTGTACTTGCTATGCCTGTAATGATGGAATCTGACAAAGAGGGCTTTGAATAAATTTCTGTTGATTGCTTTGTCACTTAGCATGTGGTCAGTGATAAAGAAGCTCTGCATTTTGGAACCAGTACATAGCATGCATAGATTTTGTACTTACATGTGTGAAGATAAGATGTAACAGCCCAGTGTGTGGGCAGTAGCTTTATATTCTAAATAAATTCATTGATCATTTGCCATATCTTTTTTTTTTTTTGAAGGGACTCTGTGAATAAGATTGTATTATGGAATGTTCATTTAATACCTTGTTATACTATGATGTATGAAGAAATATATATGTGTAATTTACCATTGCATTGGTCTCTCTCTGCTGGTTTTCAACTGCTAGTAGAGGTCATATAACAAACATACTTTCTCCGGCTCTAGAGTGTAGTGGGTGATGTGAACTATTTGTCCCATTCTTCTGTAAATACAAAAGACCTGAAACTGATAAGGCTGGAACTGCCGTATTACATGTCTATGAACAGGAATTTGTTTCTGACTGCCATCCTCTACACTCGCTATCCAGGGAAAGTCTTTTGGCACTGCTTCTAATACTTAGAAGTCTGAACTCTGCCTTGCTGTGTCTTGTACAGAAGTACCCAACTTTTTGTCCCAATGAACAAAAACTTGAAAGAGCAATGTGCAAACTGGATCTGCAAATAAAGGACCCTCACTTAGTTGCTATTCTTGCATATAATGCACATCAGGGAGAAACCAGGATGAAGACGTGGCACAAATAAAGGCTTCGCTGTCTGGATTGATGGAGATTTCTACCAATATTTCAAGTCAAAGATCCTGTTCTTGAGGCATGAAACTTGCAAACATGACTAAGAAGGAATCGGAGTAGATGGTCTTATAGTCTTGAAGAGCAGCTTTGAAAGCATTAGACCTTTGTGTTGCTATTTGCATGGCAAGAATTATTGGATAGTAGAAAAGGGTGTGGCACATTAATATAAACAATGTGTGGTCACAAACAGCAAAATTTCTAAAACATCACTTCCGTCTCATGTTTTGTTTGACCCCTGTGAAGCTTCAGAAAACAATTATAGCTCGAAGAAAGTGCTATTTGAGAAAGGTTGCAAAGGGAAAAATCTGAGATGACAAAACCAAATAGGTCGTGATCATTTCATATTTTCAAGATGGTAAGATTTATATGAAAATGAACTAGTCGAGTGCAGTAAATGCCTCCTGGTGTCCAATACTGGATATTGAATTTTCATTAACCCATTCTTGATACTCTTTATTGAGCAGCAAGAAAAAAAAAATGGGGAAGGAAGGAAAAAATTGTAAACTAAGGAAATGTCCTTGAATACAACACCCCGGTTACAAGGGAAACGAAAGGTCATTGAATATTCTTCTACCTACACAGGCTCAAGCTACTGAGAAACTACCAGTCGTCTATCTCATGGATTCCATCATCAAGAATGTCAAAGGTGGACCGTACTTGGGGTTATTTACGAAGAACCTTGCCCAGAATTTCGGTGGAGTATTTGCCCAGGTAATATAAATTGAACAGTCATGGTACGGTCAGTGCTTGGTTTAATCAGAGTTGACTACGTTTGAAAATGGCTGAAAAATTTATGCCGTTGGATATAGTTGGAAACAAAAAGAAATTGGCACTTTTAAACTGATATGGTTCATTTAGTCTAGTCTAGCTAGTTCTAACCAAGAAATATATCTCAACAATCCCGAAGGTGATTTAGCCATTTGGTTGCCAACTTTGCTATAATGGACATTCAGCAGTTTGAGATATATACTGCCATAAAGTATATTCTCACTTTAAGTTGGATTTTGGCCACTCCCATTGAGATCAGTGTAGGTAGTCCTCAAAATCAATATTTTCTTAACCGGAAGGGAACCCTTGACCTAAACACTCTTCCCCCTCCTCCAGGTTGAAACTTGTCCCAATATCTTTAGATAAAATTTGGTAACTCTGTACATGGGGACTGGCAGTACCTCGTTGAAAGTAACTTGTCATCGGAGAGAGGGGATAGATTGAAGTTTTCTGGCCTTTTGGGATGAAGTAGACTAACTACTTATTGTACAAAGGACAAAAACTAATTTAGGCACATATCCCCATGATATTTAGAGATCAATATTTACAAAATGGGGTTCAATAGTAGATAATCTTGCTATATTGAATAGTATCACGGTAACTGGACAATAGGTCGTTTGTTAACGAGGGACCAGCTGCCATAACATACATTGAGTTGAAAGATAATGGAGGGGGGGGGGGTATAAAGTTTGATTCAGCAGAACATTAAAAGAGCAACTTCTGTTCAGGACATTCCTACATTCTTAATTTGTGAGAAATTGAACTTCAAGACAAAATTGCCTTAAATTAAGGTGATGGCTTCCCTTAGTACTTCCTAAAATTATGACAGCAACATGAAACAATAAAAATCCTTGACTTGAGTAGCTTACCATGCAGCAGTACCAGAGAAAATTTAATGAAGTTGGATGCTAAACTGTAATTGGAAGATCTTTAATGTGTTGATATTTCTTAGCAATGTTCTTAGCAGACTCATAGCTGGTAGTTGTTGACCAGCTAGAATTACAACCTGATTTCTCCAGTCATATGCTCCTCTTTCATGAGTGTCTAGATGCAACTACAAACTTTGGGAATCTTCGGATTGTAAGTTAGTAAGCACAAAGTGTCGATAAATACAGTAGAGAAAACCTTGATGATGATAGGGCCATTGAAATTTGCAGTTGGAATTGTTGTTATTTACAGTGTATGCTAGGTTTAGCTGTTTTACTTTAAATTTGGTACAATTCTCATGAAAGTTCCTTCAAAATCATTGTTTCCATCAAAGCCAGACTGACAACTCCTAAAGAAGTAAATCTGTGCAGATTTCCAAAGAAAACCTGGAGATCGGTGCCTGAAAACCTGAAGATTTTACAATTTAAAACTCTTTGTTTTAACATTGTATAAAGTTATAAAGTGCATTGTATTCCTTTGCAACTTTCTTTGTCCTATTATACAAAGAAAATATACTTCGTTCACTGGCTTTAGATGATGTATGTGAGATTTGGAGATCCCACTGTGAAATGATGCATGAATCTGTGATTCTTGTAGTAGAGCCGTGAGAGTTGTCTGGTATTCCCAAAGTGCGGGTGAGAAACCCTTAACTTGGACCCCTTCCCCAGTTAGGCCTGACAACTTATCCTTATTTCTATAGATAAATTGAGCTACAGTTCTGACTAGCTGGTGTACCATGATCTTCGCTGTATATGCAGAACCTTTTAAAGTGTACATTTATTTCCTGTGACATCTGCATTATAAGTTGGACAGCAGTTATCTGATCTAGATGTTGGTCTTAACATGTAGTAGTGCACATGTCATCAGTAGATCATTTAGTAGAGTAAATGGAAAAGGTTTATAGTTTTGAAGTCCTTTTTTAGATTTGTCAAATCTAGTCAATCACATATACAGTGCTCTATCCTAAATGAGCAAATTTATTTACCAATTTCTTGTTCCATTAATATTCCTTCGTCATGTGCAGGTTGGTGAAAAGGTGCGTCAATCGTTGTTCAAGCTTCGTTCAACATGGACTGAATTTTTTCCAGCCAATGAGCTGTATGAATTGGATATGAAAGTTAAGCTGCTGGATCCTGCATGGCCAGTAATGGCTGTTCCAACCAACCCACCTGTTACTGTGGTAGCTCCATCTATTCATGTCAATCCAAGGTTTATTAAAAAGGTTAGAAGAGCAAGTCTAAGACAACTGTAACCGTTGACAGGATCTATTGATATATATCTCACAACATTCTTTTACACCAGCTGGAAGCTCTTACATTCAGTAATAATGTTGATGACCTACAATTCACTGTTCTTGTATAATTGTTTGGCTGGTAGGTCAGATTAGGTCTTCATATATTATATGAAATCATAAGACATTTAGAAGTCGTGATTAGTCAGTGTCTGAAAGAAAAAGAATTGGTGAATATGATACTACATGAAAAGAAGCATGCATATCCCATACTACAAGAAGCTTATTATTGGTGGTCAAAGGTTAGTGGGGGTCAACAGAAAAATTTAAAATCCTTGTGAATATAAATTTATGTATATATATTTGTTTATTTACGTTATTAGAGATCATTCTAGTTATAACTTTCAATGACAGTTCCCCTCCACACCCTGCATAATTTTTTCAATTGCCAAATAGGTCATATTCTTCCACACTAGCACCCAGTTTTTATTTGGGGTTTTATGCAAAGACAACTGATTTATCATCATAAATTATCCTCAGATTTACAAAATGTTGTTAGCTACAAATTCATGTCTTAATCTGTTTCGAGTCAAAACGTAGATATTTGAAATTTAAACGATAAAGTTTAGTATCTCCTTGAAACACAGTAATTTTTTCTGTCCATTCAGCAACACGAGGCTGCTGTCCAACAAGCAGTGCCGAAAACAAAAGCGACCCCATCAGCAAAAACAAAGCCAAATGTCAAGGATCTGCAGCAGAAGGAAGAACTGATGAGACACAATTTAGTTGCTAAGCAACAAGAGCTTTTACAAATTCATAAGCAACGGCTAGAATTAGAATTGCAACAAACAAAAGCCAGACTCCAAGAACAGGTAGAGTAAAAACTTCAGCCATGTAAACAAATTCATATCCCAATGCAACATTCTATGAAAATGTTGGTCATTGTATGTTGTTTTGATGTTTTATATAATAGTACAGGCGTAAAGGTATGTGTGGTATCTCTTGACTCTCTCCATAATTCTCCTGTCATGAGGTATGAACCATTAAGTCTTCTTGTTTCACTTTGGTTTGTTAGTCAAATCTCCAAGCAGTTGAAGGCTTTGCAGTATAGCATTTCCAGGCAGTAAAAATGTATTTCTGTGTGTGTCAGTGGAGTGCTCAGGATTTCAGGTGTTAGGGGGGTGGGGGGTAGGAAGGGGGTGGCAAATCCTAGATTTCCCCTGATCGAAGGGCCAGAGGCAAATCAATGTTTAACAAAGGAAGGTGTGTTTGCAATAGGTTGGGGGAAGGTTGGGGGTCCTTCCCCTTAAAAGAATTCAAAGTTTGGATGTCAAGTGGTGCTTTGTGAGGCATATTTAGACTATTAAATTTTAGCTTTAAATAGAAGGTTTGGCTAATAAATACTTGTTTGAGGTTAACAGAGGTCATAATCCTAACATCACGTCCACAATTACAACGGTTGTCTAGTTTGGTTTGACTTCATAGTGAGCATTCAGATTTACCTTAGAGTGTGGTAAATGTTATAAATCAGAGAAGTGTACCAAACACGGTGGAGATGCATTTATACCTCAATGTAAGCCACATTAATCATGGAAGGAATCCTGCTGATCATATGAAGTCGGTAAACACTTGAAAAACTTGTTTGATGTTAACTCAGCGTTTCCAGACTGGTATTAGTAATCACTGAAAGATTGGCTTATGGGTCAGTCACTTTCATGTAATAGTGTAACATCATATACTTTAAATGAATCTCCTAACATGTTTGAATTTCTCCATCGATAATGTTGATGGTTTAAATTTGCTACATTCCTCCTGGTGTTTAGGCATTGGAATTAGATAGGAAGAACCTTGAATTGCAGAGACAGAAGATATTGCAACAACAACAACAGCAAGTGTTTGCAGCCCACGCAGAACTTGCTAACCCGACTCCAGCTCCATTAGCTCCAGTAGCAGCACCAAGAAGTAATGAAGCCATAACCAAGAACCCCCCATCTGCCAGTGTTGTTCCTCAAGAAAGCTACAGTTCCTCCCCTGCGGGCTGGGGTAGTACAGAAATAACTCCTCCTCAACCAGGCTCTGAACATGTAAGTAATACATGCATTAAGGTGCTCTGTATATCTTGGCAGTCCAGGTCTTAAATCTTTCCAGCCTTTCAAATGTCCCCCCCCCCCCCATAAAGTCATGGTCTAAAGTCTTTTAAGTTTGCCATCTAAGATCAAATGTCAGGTTATGAAGAATTGCATTGACTCTTTAACCTCTGCCCTTGCACCGGCCTGGTTATTCTATCATTAAGCATCATGTCCTGAAGACAATTAAAGTTTACAGTATCATTTATCAAAGTTCTTGCCCATTACTATTATTAAAAGTTGAATAAATGAGTCTCATGAATGTCTTTTCTGTTTGTCTGTCCTTAATACAGGTAAAAACAATGTTTGGTGTAAAGAGAGGTGACCCCAGAGCTGCCCCCAGGGATCCTCGTCTAGCAAGAGACCCACGCCTCAGGGGTACCTCTGCTATTTCACAACCTACTAAAATGCAACAAAACGCAATAGCTGTCCCGGCAGCTGCTACCAAGCCTGAAGTCACAACAGTACCACAGAAGCCTACAACAGTACCTGGAAGTACACATGTTGGACAACAGGCTAAACCAGTCATTACTGCTAATCAGGACTCTGCAAAGAAACTGCAGGATCAAGGAGTCAACCTCCAAGTCGTAAGACTAAATAAGGCTGTCGTCCCACCTGTCAAAAAGCAGCAGGAAATCACGAGGGAGAACAGAGCAGTCGAAAAGAAGCAAGAAGAAATCATCGTCAATGTGGACTTGACGATAAGCGATGAGGATTCCTCATCGCAAAGTAAACCAAAGTCTAAGGAAGAATCTCAAAGCTCCAGAAGTAGGGAAAGCTCCAGAGATGGCTCCAGGAGCCCGAGAGGTGGCAAACCCAACAAGAATGAGAAACGCAAGGACTCCGAATCCAGGAGTAGAAGCGACAGAAATCGGAGGTCTTCGCGTAGCGGCAGATCGCGGTCCAGGTCCCGCTCTCGTTCCCGCTCCCCTCCTAGAAGATACTCAAAGTACGGAAGGTCTGGGAGAAGGAGAGGCAGCGATGAGAAGGATAAACACGACAAGGATAAGAACGATGAGAGAATGAAACCCAGGGATAAAAGAGAGGAGAGGATACTGAGAGAAAAACGGGACATATCCAAACTAGGTCGTATCCCACGGAAGAGTGAGGCCAAGAAAGCGGAAGAGAAAGTTGCAGAAATTGGCATGAAGAGAAAATCGCCTCCTCACGAAAGAAGAGGAGAGGAAAGAGGCAGGCAGGGAACCTTGGAGGTTTCGTCTGACCCAAAACGGGCTAGGATAGAGCGGCTTGATCTTTCGGATGGTTTTCCAGAGAGAGGAGGTGGATTTGGACGGTAGGTTTGATGAAGATTTCAATATCTCTCGTTTTTAGTGGTAGAATTGCCATTTCTGTGCATTCAATGTCTATACTGCTATTTATTCCAGTTTTCTTTCCGAGATTCATCAATAATGGCTCCTTTGAGCTTTTATTGCCCTATTTCTGATGTTTGATCCAGTCAGAAAAGGTTTATGCTTCACTCTAGGATGAGTCATAGGGAAATGGAAGCTTATTAGAAAACTGTAAAATAACATTGGCATTTTGAAAACTTTGAAATATGGTCTTTGATGGTGATTTAAAGTTAGTAAAGTGATTAACTTGGGATCTGTTTTGTTTACAGTGGAGGACGGGCTGGACTTGAGCCGTATGGAAGAAGTAGACCTTACGATGACAGAGTCGTTTCTCCTCCCGGAAGACGAAGGAGGAGCAGCATTGATCCATCTGTTGTAATACCAAAGGAGCTTTCTAGTGACAAGATGTCAGCTATACTAGCACAGGTAAGGTCTGGTGTATGTGTGGCTGTGAAGAGGCTTTAATTGATCTGTTATAGACTTGATAAAACTGACATGAACTAATTCTGGTACATGAAGTGCAATTAGTACTTTTAATGACCACACCGAATGTACTAATTAAGGGAATGGGGGTCAGGGGGGGCGGGGGTTATTCAAAGGGTTGGCAAACTGGGTGGGAGGGGGTGACACTGGGTGTATTGTTCTCACATTGACAATCATGGCGCTCAGGATTCTTCACCGTTTTTATTGCTTCCATCAAATGGTGCCCACTGATATGAGTTCTTGGTTGAGAAGAAGTTTCCCCTCTTAGGACTGTGTTTATTGGTTTCACAACTTATATGAAAAGTGTATATTTCATTCAGTATCGCATTGCAGTTAAAAGGGCTGTACAAAAATAGTCAAATCGCTATATAAGTGCCAAGATGTATGTCACAGGAAACATATCGACTTAAAGCAGCCAAATTTCAGAACTGTCAAAACAACCATACAAAATTTTGAATATAAATTATTCCCTGATGGGTGTAGTAGATACTGCATGATAGAGTCTTTTATTGAAGTTGAGTTTCCATCTTTTCTAATACATATTAGCCTGATATGAGTTTTGATATCTATGCAGATGTTAATAATAATAATAAAGAAGGAATGTGAGAGACTTATCACTATGGACTTATGTTATGTGTTGAAATATGGATGATGGATTGACCACGTATCTTATCTTATATTTATGCTTCCATTGAAGAAATCAAGTCTGTCTCCCTCTCTGGTGATATCTTTTATTTCATCTCTATTGTTCAGTCGGTTATTATCCTCCGATGGTGACACACCACACTTTTTCCGTCTTCTCTTCCTCTCAGGCTGACCGTCAGTTGCACACAGGTCAGATAACCCACGAGGAACACCAGAAACTTTTGAGTCAACTCGAAGATCTTTACCAGTTTCAAAAGTCCAAAGAAGAGCAGCGAAGTGTGCCGTCTCTGATCGGTGGCCTCAGAATGCGTTCCTTACTCACCGAGGCCGAGGCAGAACATCTAGGGGATGGTGATCTTCCAGAGTCAGATGACTCTTATGTAATGGAGGTTGCCAGAAAACTGGAGTATCAAAAGAGGATGGCAGGGCCCAAAGTGGTGGAAGCCATGGATGTCGAGCAAAGTGGATTTGACAAGCCAGCAGAAGAGAGTCCTTTTGGTTTTCCGGTCGGAAGAGATGTGGATTTGCGGGTTCTCGATCCAAGCTATCAAACAAGAATGCAAAAGTCTGTAGGGGATCAGAAGCCTGATGCCCAGGAGGATGGAGAGTCAGCAGTGATTGAATCAGTAGCAAAGACAGCAGAGGACACAGAGAAGGCTAGCAAAGAGGAACAGGAAAAGCAGAAGGATGAAAAGGAGATCATATCTAGTCAATCAGCAGATGAAGAGAAGAAGAAGGAAGTACCCGCAGCATCACCAAAGAATGAGGAGATGATTTCCCCAATGTCCCCTCCACCCGAGGACAGGGACGAGAGGATTAAAGCAGTGGTCGGTGAGAAGGTAGCAGAGGAAAGTAGTGATAAGGAGGACCAGGGTGGTTCTGAGAAGAAGTTACAAGGTGCAGATGGAAAGGAATTATCAAGCAAGGAGGATTCCAAGGTTGCTAGGGGTGATGTTGACCATAGGTTGACCAAAGAGAACAGTGATGTGGATGAAAGGAAAGTAGAACATTCAAGAGATGTGGATGGTGCCAAGATAGATGTCGACCAAAGGAAGGACGAGTCAGATTCAAAGAAGGATGTTGACGATAGGAAAGTCAGTGATGTTGCGGACGGGGATATGCAGGAGCAAGATTCAAAGAATCGACGAGGACCTGCTGGGGAGGATGTGGATGAGAGATTCAATAGTTTGGAGTTGAAGGAGGATGGAAAAAAGAAAGCAACAGAAAAGGATGTGGATGACAGACGAATTGCTGTTGGTGATTCAGAGGAGTCAACCGAAGTGGAAATGAAGAAAACCATCAAGGATACGGATGAACGCAAGTTGGAGAAGACCGGCCACGATGCCAGGGAAGCAATGAAGGATGACAGAGGGAAGGATGAAAAGAAACAGATAAGCAGCGATCCAGTATCAAGTGCTAAAGACAAAAGTACAACAAATATAGAATCGCAAAAAGAGCTAGAGGAAGAAGCGACAGCTAAAATGGACGTCGACGAAAGAAACGACTCGGCAAAAGGTGACCTTTCCAAAACAGATTCATCGGAAAGTAAACCCATAAATCATATAGCAGAAGCCTCTACAGTACATCCAGGTGATAAAGTCATACCAACGGACAAGGACAAGCGGTCTACGGAAACAGGGATTGTCGAGGAGAAAACAGATGGCGTGTCAGAAGTTAACAAGAAAGTGCGACAACCCCGTGATGACCTTCTTCCCGCTGCCTTCCGGGATGCGGTGGAACCGAGCGCAGTAGATCAAGATCTGAGAGACCTAGATGCCTACACCCGTGGCCCAAACGATGTATCTCCCAGGGCTAGAAACTGGGGTGATGTACCAAGGAACTTCTTCGATGCTGAAGGCAAAAGAGGAGCAGATGTAACAGAAGTGAGGGAGGACATTGATCTGAGAGGGTATGATGTCATCCTTTTTAAAGTAGTTTTTTTTGTTTTGTGAAGATCCTGTTTTCAAAGAATGCGTTATTTGTTACTCTACTTGGAAGATAAGTAATTTAACAAGTTTCACATGACCATTAAGAATTAAGTTGTAAATTATCCTGTGGAGAACATGCTATGAATCAATGAAACCGATGATAAGAACTAAACATTGCTACAGAAACTCTTAAAGCTATAGTTTGACAACTCTTGTGCATTTGGCTTCTCCCTCATATATCTGTATTAATGAGACAATGAAGTGTCTAAAGTAAGATGTTTGGGTCTTTTTGCTGTCCTTGTTCTAGTATATCTCCTATATTGTTTCAGCTGTAACTAATATCAGGGACACGGGAGACCAAACAAAAGTCACTGAATGGATGCTGTGGAGATGCCACTTATTTAAATCCTGTTGAAAAGTAGTGTTTTACTTCCATGACTAATATTAACCAAATTATGGGAAATTATATCAGTCTGTAGCATCAATAACTTGCTATAAATTTCAGAATTAACAACATTCAAACTATTTCTACCAGTAGAGACCTTTTACAATCCTCTATCGATCCAAGTAATAGATCTAAGATGAATAATATATTAACCCTTCTGTTCATTTCTACATCTAACAGACCCAGAATGGAGAACGAAGGAGAAGAGAAGCAACCTGCGATCCCTTCTTTGATGTCTCTGTCTGGCATCGCTGAGGCACATCCGAGATTTATCAGATCTTCACCAGATGTCGAAAGACGACGGCTGAGGAGGGTCGAGCTTGCAGAGTCCGAGGAATACCATAGGATCATGGAAGAAGAGGAACAATTCCGCAGGGCAAGGATGTTCCCGGATAGGAAGAGGAAAATGTTACAGGAGGATGAGGAATGGGCATTGAGGAGGGGTTCCCCACCCCCTGAATTCCCAGAGCAGATGGGACCGAGGGGTACATCGATGAGGGTTAGAGAACGACAAAAGGTCGTTGGAACAAGAGGTCCTCCACCACCACATATGCGAGGACCACCTAGAAGGAGACGGGAGGAAGAACTTGAAATGATGCACGAGGAGAGGATGCATAGACTCCACCCAAGACGAGGGCGAGAAGGAAGTCCCTATAGAGAGGACTTTGAATTAAGGCATAGACATCCACCTCCTCACAGGGTGCACCATGAGGAGCGAGAAGAGTTCAGGTTGGAGGAAGAAAGGTTCCCTCCACGAGAGTTTATGGAGGAAGATGATCGTCGTATACCGATGAGCCGTCAACATCCACGGGATCCAAGGAGGGATCCAAGGAGGGATCCCAGGAGGGATCCCAGGAGGGATCCCAGGAGAGAAGGGCTGCTCCGTCACCCCGACGAAGACCTTTTACCAAGAGGTTCCCCTCATCACTTCCCGGAACACATGCAAGATGCTCATCCTCCTCGTGGTATTCCTCTTGATGCAGCTAGGGTTCACCCTGATCGTTCATCTCCTTACATGGAGCTGAGAAATGTAAGACCCCCTCCACCTGGGGTTGGACTTCAGCGGGTTCCACCTGATGTCAGTGGGTCACTTGCATATGACCCATATCAACCGGCCATCCCTCTCTCAGGTTCAATTTATCAGGGTGCACATGGTCTGGATGTACCCACCTCCCAATCCGTGATGGAGAGGCAACACATTCCAATGCAGATGGTACCCATTCAGGGACTAGCACAGAGCCAACTTCAACCACATTTGCAAACTTCTGTTCCTCAGTCTGAACTTCCAGGAGGTTATAATGAAGCCACCCCATTAGGGTATGGAATGCCTCCAGTTCTACCTCAGCCTATCCCTACCTATGTACCTACCCCATCTTCAGCTTTGAGTGGCTTTCTGGGCAACCTGCCTGTTGATCCAATGCAGCCATCGGTGCTACCCATGGGTGAGTAAAGAGGGGTCGTTGGACGTCTTTTTGTTATAAAGCGTTTATACATGATGATGTGAGGTTGTTAACATGATGGTTACCACCACAAAGAACCAGATTATAAACACGGCCGGGTAGTATTATACTGTGTAGTGTGTTCAAGATCTAGAATGTTCTTCTGGAGACAATTTTCTCCAAGTAACTGGCATATCGTAACCTGCCTGTACCACATTTGTTAAGGATATTGGAGGATTATATTGGACTTGATCCATTGCCGATTTTAATGATTTTGATGATAGGAATGTAAAAATAAGTTTAAATTTATTCAGTCTAAATAAACAGAGGAAGGGTTCACAGTATTTAGTCAGGTTGCAATTAGAGACAAAAAACACTCATATGAATATAATTTTGAAGAATTTTGAAAAGATTTTGGGTTTGTGTCGTTGGCAGTGGGTTTTTATCTCGCATGCTTAGTGATGTTGTTGGACTTGAGCAAAAATAGTAATCATATATTAAGAGTCTTGTCACCCCTTAACTTTACTTCGAATAATCTCCATCGATCATCCATTGCCCAATTTCTTTTCCGACTTCTAAGTAGAGGAAGCGGCCCCCGCCAACACATTGAAATCTCAAGTTGACATCAACGACCTCTTGAGCAAACTGATGTCGTCGGGAATATTGACGAAACCTCAGTCCCCTGCTGCTCCCGAGCAATCGGGGACTCCTCCTCCTGCTCCTGCTCCGGTGATGGAGAAAGAAGATAAACCGCAAGAGAAAAAACCCACGAACAGGAGAGGCAAGAAAAAGGCAAAGAAGGAAGAAGGAGAAGATGGTGAAAACGTGGAGAAGAAATCCAAAGTGAATTTACTAGAGGAGCTTAACCTATCGCCGGAGCAGAGGGTCGTTCCCCCTCTCTCATTAGGAAACAGTGATATTAAACAGTAAGTGTAGTGATAGACGTAATTAATATCATTTTTGAAATTATACAGCAGCGAAAAAAAAACACAGGAATTAACATTCGTCATTAAGTTTGCTGCTAATTTGCAGGTTACTCTACAAAACCTCTTCAAATTCCAACATTAGATTCTCTCACTTCTCACGTATGTGACCCACTGAATTTTTTTCTTGCTTATACGAGTGCCAAGATTTATCACAGTTTCTGTACAAAGGAATCATAGCATTTAATATGTGAGACAAATGTTCAAAATTGCTACACCAAATTTGAACACTGAATTATTCCCTGTACAGGGGTCATATCCAGTTCACATTTGTTGTAAATCACACCTCGATTAGTTAGTTTAGTTTAGTAGAAAAAAGGATCAGGAGGGACACTCAAGTCCCCATCAAGGACCCTATAGGAGAGAAAAAAAACAGAAGATACAAACACTCAGACCCGATTACAATGCTTAAAGTGCTTGTCCAAAGCATTCTTAAACCCTTTCACACTACTTGCAAATACTACTTTCTCAGGCAAACCGTTCCACTCATGCACAACCCTATTAGAAAAAAGTTATGCCGCATATTAATCCTACTTTGTGACTTTTGGAGTTTAAGAATATAACTAGGTGTATTTCTTTCAGAGTTTTATTTGAATGGCAATGGCTAAGTTTGTTCATTCTTTGGTGGACAAAGTTTCATTTTCATTGAAAAAGAAAAGAGAGCCTATATTTGGGGAAAAAGATGTTACTGATTGGCTATTGTGTGAGTAGATTAGCTGTAGTAGGTATTGAAAGAAATGACCGCAAAGACAGTTTTGAGTCAGTCAGTGTTTAGGATGGAACGATTGTTGACGAGCAGTTCACCTTTCTCTCTTTTTTCTTTGGACGGTTAGACGATACCCTGGCATCATCTACTCCATCATCTCTGGTACTCAGTGTTCGTCATGCGGGATGAGGTTTAGCATCGAACTGATGGAGGAATATCGCAAACATCTCGACTGGCACTTCAGACAGAATAGGAAAGACAAGGATGGCATCAAGTCAGCAACCTCCAGAAAGTGGTACTACGAATTAGATGAGTGGCTCCTGTATGAAGAGATTGACGCATCAGAGGAAGGATGTAAGTAAAGAAAGTTAGGTCATTGTTAACCCCCTCATGCATCCCACTATTGGTGACAGAAAATATAGTCAGTTTTGCAAAGATTTGCAGTTCTGGACATGTATCTGAAGTTATTTTTGTGTTTAACAACTTTTTAAGGGTTTAGTTCATGTGTTGTGTCGGTATAAATTGAGTGAATGTAGTGTTGATGCCGACGACAAGATTGCTAGAACTACAGTTGTCAAGTAACATGGTACATTATAATTCACAGTATACAGGTCACATTATTATACCTCAACCTTTGTAAACCTTACGAGTGTGGTCTTCTTATCCTCACAGATCGAAGCGCCTTCTTTGAACAACAGGCCGAGGAGGCGACCGTGGAATCGGAACAAGAAGGGCGAGGTGTACCTGTCACTGGTGTGGAGGAGGATGAGGTAGGAACAATGACAATTTCTACAGAGAGTTCTTTCTCTAATTTTGTCCTTCACTTTACTAAAATACCCATTTGGATTTCTGGCTTCAGCTACTTGAAAGTTCAGTGTGTTGTGATTTCATGATTCATCTCAAGCAAGCAAGCAACTTTTACTTGACATACAAATCAAAGTACTGCAGCACTGCTCTTGCAATTTCAGTCAAATCACAGACTGCATTTTGCTTTGCCGTCAAAAAAGAAAGAAATGGAAAGATAAAGAAACTGCCTTTATGGTTGTTGGAAATACTGAGTTTGTACACCAATAAATGTTAGAATGGGATGTTGCAGGAAAGAGAGACCTGTTAACTCAACCAGCACCAGTTGGGGCTTGAATGTGAAACTGACATGAAAATTTAGTAAAAATTCTCACTCTTTGGTTTCGATGATAATCATAACCTTTGCATTCATGATGGCGTATGTGTGTGTGTGTGTGAGGGTGTTTGTGACGCCCAGCTTGTAAACACGATATCTCAAGAAGGGAAAGTCAGACCAACTTTATATTTGGTGTGTAGAAGTACCACATTGAGTATAAGAAGCCTATTGTTTTTGGTGGAGGTCACTTGGGGTCACCAGGGGTCAAA
>JAAAKB020264454.1:0-18366 GCA_010014835.2 Apostichopus leukothele
AGCTGCGTATCGTTACACAACCAAGCGATATTAAGTGTAAAACTCTTCTTATTTGAATGTAACAGGAACATGTTATACCCAAATAAAAAGGTTTAATACGTTTAACTAAGATGTGTTGTAATGATCGTTTCCCCGCTAGATAACCGTGTTAATTCGTTGCATTTTGTTTGTTATTCTTCATTTCTATTACAAAGGTTTGATTGTTGTTTGCTGCCTCTTACCTTCTCTTCGGAGTCAATTCCTGCAGAGATGCAATCTAGAGACTTAAAAGGTATGACTATATCGTCAAAACTATCCAGTGTTTAGTTAGTATTCAAGTTTATAAGTTCTCTTCGCAGTCGTTATTGTCCTTAAAAATAATCCTGTTTGGGTTCAGCTGTTACTTAACCATATCGTATTCTTTGAACAACATACGATTTTAGAATGACTAGATTAAGGATGATAGTATTCATATTCATTTCATAAATACGACGCTAATCCCATGTTCCCCTGTCAGATTAAAAACACTAGGGCTTATGCATAACACTTGGTAAAACGGTCTAATCGGCAGTTATACAAAGCCAATAAAACTCAATAACGCCACTGTAATCAACGTTGTCCTATTGTTCAATCTCTTACACATTTTTACATTTCTGTCATCTTAGTCTTCTGGAATGACTACGGTTACAGTCTGAATCTTCGATCCGGTGTTTGGGAGGTATGTTTTCTTAATAAAGTTTTATGTCGTTGTGGTTTATTCTTTCATTTACTTTGACGTGTATGAACCATTTGCAAATTAAAGTGAATACTTGCTTCCTAGTCATCTTCAATTTATCGCACCCACTGTAAGAAATATTTAAGTTTAAATTCAGATGTACTGTTGATTACATTCAGAAATATTTACCATATTTCTTATGCAACGTGTAACATTGTTATATACGAATGTCAGTCTTTAAAAGAAAAGTAATCTGAGAACATTGCTGTTAGCGTTCATATGATTATATTTTATGACGATCAAGTCAATTACATATTGTAGCGGAAATCGCCTGGTTTTTCGTTATCATGTTACGTAAGCTCCTGTTGAGGCCTCCTTCCGTTGAACTCGTAGAGACACGTATCTATTCTTAGGGTACGTAGTATATAGCCTGTACATGTATATGGGAGGTAAGTCGTGCCTTTTTTTTTAAATGTGCAACGTAGGGAGTCGAGAACAAACCCTCACTGGTTGCGGTTCAGACAGGTTATATTAATAACCGTTGATTGGTCAGAGCTTGAATCCGGGTATATTTTAGGGGGTTGTTTTAATGACCGTTGATGGTCAGGTCTTATACTACAGGTGTATGTTCGATTTGCTTTATTTTATTGACCAATTCTACAAACCACATTGACTAGAATTAGCTTTATTTTCAATATGATTTTAGAAAGATACTACTAAAAACAATAATTTTAGAAAAATAAACGCGAGCAAAAGCAATGATGACTTTTCTCTACTTTACAATTTCTTGGTAGAATACATTTGATTGAAAATTCACTTGGTATTTTGTGACAACATTTGGAAGGGCGTCTTCGTTTGATAAGTTGTAGTCTTATCTTAAGTAAGACCGACAATTTAGTAAAATTTGACGACCAGCTGAAACTGAAGAATGTGGTGCTCGTTCAAATAAATGTTGAGGAAACAATGTAAATTACACCATTTCCCGTTCCATTCGTCTTACTGTTGCAAAATATAGCGGTTTTTTACAGCTTTGGAGTATTACATGTGTGATATTGATGCCGACATTGACTCATTTTAAATCTGACGAGTTGCGTTAACAAAAAAGGAAGTCGGTGTAGATAATATAATTAATGACTAACGAATTTCCGAAAGTTTAGTATATATAGAAAGTATAGCACACATTCATCCATCATTTCCGAAGGCTGTAATTCTTGAACTTGTAGTAGTATAAGACACATTCATCTATTATCGTATAAACATAAATGAACATCGCGTTAAAAAGTAACACCAACGATGATAAGGTGTACCACATCTTGCAGAAACAACGGGAATTACAGGGAGCATGGTCATAAACACGTCGTGAGGGACACATTGGTCAGCTGTGGGCTTACATAGGTAATAATGTTGTTTAGGCTTCGTGTACTTGGTTATGTATATGTGGACGTCGCTTCCCTAATTGAACAATGCAATTCGTTGAGTTGGTTACCGATTTTAACATTTAAAATATAGTTCATGTTTGCTTATAACTGATGGCAAGAAATAAATGGAATGTATAATCAATTGGGTCATGATCTCATCCTTTATAAAACATTTTTAACTTTTAAAACTTGACAACAACAAAAGTTGGCAAAAAGCAAGAAGCTGATTTTAAATACAACATTTTCCATTCCCTTTATCCCTAAAGTGCCGCTTGGCATGTAGATTATTTTATCTAAGTACAACGCGACATTTTTGCACAAGAATAAATATAAAGGCAATAGAGATAGAGATATATGTTGGTACATCTTACGTGATAATATAATCAAAGACTCTCTTGCATTTTGCAATGATTTAAGGAAAGTGTAATAAATATCTAAACAAACGGGTCGTAAATAAAACATTTACTCTGCAAATGTCTCTGAGGGATGTTTGTGAGGAGATATTATATGTTATTTGATACATTCGAACTAAGGCTCTAAACTTAAAATAACATTTATTATAGTATAATTGTAATTTCGTTTAAATAACATGTTGTATTTTAATATATATTATCAGGTTCATAACAAAGATGTAGTCAAGAAACTATGTACAAAGGATGTACGTATTGGACGCCATCACAGTCAGTTACTACAGAGACGTACTATACAGCTCCTGGAGAATGCATCTAACTATGACGTAAGTCAGTAACCGTGGCCGTGCAGAACATAACAATTATGTTTTCTTGTTAAAATAACAGGAATACGTTATATAGCATATGCTTTCATCGTTAATGTTCACTCAAGGCAATTTCTGTAAACTAACAGGTCGGTTTGGACGTAAAAGTACCATAACACAGTATATTAGCATTTGAAATCTGTGGTAAGCCATACTGGGTATAATGTTCATTTTCTCACTGGCATGTCAGTACTAACAATGCAGTAGCAACAACAAATATATTAAAGGCAGTCTTAGGTTCACTTTATACTGTCACACTGGCCTGAACTTACATCACATGAATGAAGTATGTAATGAAGGCAGGTTGCAGGGAATATTATTCACTGTCACAATGGTCTTTGTTTAGACCTAAATAGATCAATGAAGCAAGCAATGAAGGCATGTTTCAGGGTTAATATTTATATCACTAAGCCTGTGTTCAGACCTAAAATGCATCAATGTAAACCGATATTTTAAATATTTTGGCCTCACAAAATATGACATTTGAAGCAATCCCTGATTAATGTTTCTAATGACAGTGTATGGTTTCACAACATCGTAAAAAAACATTAATATACCATGTGAATGATAGTGTTACAAATAAGTACGTATACAATGATTACTACTCAATTTATAGGAAGAGATGATACTACAAATAAGACAATGGAATAGTTACAATATTTGTGACACTATTGCAACAGTCAGCACCTTATTCGGATGCCTGCAATTGTCACCTACAAGAGCAGGGTACACTTTGGCGTGTTCGAATAAAGACACAGTACACGAAATTCAACAACACATTCAAGGAAAAGCTTAATAATAAATGTAAGTATTAGCCGTTACACACAGTTTCGTCTTCCTTATTTATTAATTAATTAATTAATAACTTGATATACTGTTAAATTATCAATACCTTTGATTCCAATATTACCTTGGTATGAGCATGGAGTTCAGGTACTACGCAAAGTTTAAACCATTTGCACGGGATTAACAAATGTTGGGTGTTTCTGCATGGATTGTGTTTTACACTGTAACGCTTTCTCGATAATCCAGTGGTTCGTTTACCCTAGAAAAGCTAAGTAATACCTCATATATAGATAACGTTGTTTTAACAACGTAATATTAAGAGTGGTTTCTTGTGAACACGATATCAAGAGTTCAATCTTCGTAGCCATATAGATGTTTACACCAGTTAGTTTAGGTTGATTACGCTGGATCCGGTGAAAGTTATGAATGGAATTCAAATGAATCCCAAACGGATATACAAGTGGCAAATGATAACATATATTATCGTGAGTGACTATGGCAAACCCCGTTGTACAGCTGCAGTGATATATGTCACTTTCCAATACTGCCATGAAACAGCTGCCTTCATCAGACTCTATCAGATTCTGGTACCCATGCAACTCTTCTCAACACACTTCTTGCCAACAATGAATTCTAAATTCACACCATTATGGCCCCAGGCTAATATTTGTTATCAAAAATTAATTATATCCCATGCCATGTGTTGACACAGTAAAACTGTAATCGAGCGCATTACAAAGAGAGACACATAAAATCATATTTCTCTTTACAGCATGCTATTTCAGCTAATAGTGATGTGTTTGCTCCAAACTAGCCTACGTGAATCGGTTAAACCATTTTGCAGTAAATACGAATCTATGAGCGCAGATTGTAAAGAAAATATATCGCATCTATTAGACAAGATTGTAAAAATATAGTTCTCATTTAGCACAGATAGTAGGATCACCTGGATATTGAGCAATTCTATAGCATGCTCAATCTACCCATGCACCTGTCTATATAATGCTTGCACATTCCTACTGTCGTTGACCTCTCAGCTTTAATTGAAAAGGAATTAACAAAAGATATACACAATGTTGGGATCAATAATTGGGAAGTTGACACCATGTAGTTTATAAATGTATTCTATTTCTGTCACATAGGAACATACATGAATATGCATATCACGTTCTGATCAGGGTAGTAATTATAAATTCCATTCTTACGTATTTGGGTCTGGTGGTCTAATATGCATACATTTGTGCAACATAAATACACTAAAAGATAATTACTTAATACAGCTTCATTGCCTTGATCAAATGTATACAGCACAACCCCATTAACATTACACAAACTGGATGTTGAGAATTTAGTTTCCAAAAACTTACCCAGACTCTCATCCACAAAGAAGAATCAATCTGTCTTTTTCACCCTTGAAGGAAATGTACAGAAGCACAAAACATTGTAATGCACTGTTGAAAACTGTACCACCTGGAGGTTAATGAGAAAATAGAAAATAATTCAACTTTCCATTCATTAGATTTATCAAGGGTAAAATTCAAGAGGTCTGTGATATCTTTTGTATCAATCTCAAGAAAATTACTCTCACTCAAAGTATATATTGTGGCATGAACTTTAGTTGAGACTAGTGTTCAGTTAGGACCATTGACATAGTTGCTGACGCCATGCTATCAATTTAACTTATATGTAACGATAAGTATAGTCCTCCTCATCATATAAACCATATTTTAGAAGTGTTCTTATTTAGTGTGGGTATGGGTATTGTATTGTATTGTTTGAAATGTCTATATTGATGTTGTAAGGGGGGCATGAAATGATGCACTAAATTAATCTGTTAAGAGCCTACCAAACATTTCAGGCTTTGAAATGACACTTTACTGCCTACTTTGGAAGGAGCTAGGTTGGCAATACAGTAGAGTATGACAGTGCTGGGAAGACCTGATTACTATCCTTGTCTGCCACCCATCACTAGGAAACACTGTCAATATGGACCCCCCCCCAAAAAAAAAAACAATAAAAAAAAACAAGTAGGGTTTTTCTACTTGTATGTCTGTGACTAACTTAGTTCTTATGATAGTACATTTTGAAAATGTCAGTCAGAAATAGATATGTGTATGTCTCTGGCTAATTGGGTTCCGTAATATCATATGGATGAGGGATTTGCAGTTTGGTGCCAGTTGGTTGCTCAACATTTTTCGCCTGAATTCATGGCGGTGCCCTTAAAGGGACAATATCGTTATGTCGTCTAACTGAATTGTGCCGTTACGTCGTAAATATAAGTTTGTCGAAGTAGTCGAAGTAAATTGTGCTATGTACAGCTGTTAATGACTTCTCAGCTAATCACAATGAAGTTTGCTCGTCCAGTGCAATCATCTTCATGAGTTGACATCTACGTATCTTGACCGCTGTAGCTCCAATACGCGCGAGTTGAGGTAGTGTGGGGGAAAAAAGACCAAAAAAATGTAATGGAATTTAGGGAAAACTAATTAAGTAAATACGTTTCTTCATTGTCAAGTTGCTTTTGGGTGAGAGTGTCACCAATTCTTTGATGATCCTTTAAGGACGGGTTCAAATAACTATGTAGTATTTTAACTGTAGTATGATAGTAATACATATTGTTGTAGATACATTTTAAGCATGGGCAATAACATCACATAAACCAACTGTAATTTGGTTTGTTTCTATGTTACTACACCATACGTGGGACATTTATAATGCAGTAATATATATATGATTAGATGGTTGCTGTATAATCTTTCGAGACCTGTGAACAACTCCAATCAATATTACTCATTGATTTACTTTGCTTTAAAAAACAACAAATCATATTTTAATAAATAATAGCCATATATAATCCCATGAAGACATACTGTCGTTAAATGGAAGTACTGGTCGACCAATAAAGGCTGTTAAGGGGACCATTTTTACAGGCAGCAGTAGACAAGTGGCAGTGCATACGCATATTACCTTTCTGTGGCTATTGTATAGTACTTACTAACGTTAGAACCTCTTCTTAGCACAGTGTCAAACAGATTGAGGAATTCTTCAGAGCTTTCAGTACGGTGCCCGGAAGTGACTTCTACATATTTATTTTTCAATCAAATAATCTCGAGAACACCTAGTTATCTCAAGACACCTCATTTGAACTCTGCCGCCGCACATGGTACATTATTTGATAAGTATTCTTGTTTTTTGTACAACGGCTTTCAAGAGTACCCATCGGTACCACCGTTATACAAATGAAATATAAATTACGCATTGAAACCAGATTACTGTATCTCTTTGCCCTTGTATGGAACACGACCAATACTAATGTATCATTGATGACATATGACTGGTATATGTCGTTTCGACCTAAACAAATAAGAGAGAATATAGAAAACATCTCATTAAATAAGTCGCTGGTAATCATGTAAACTAACAAAGGATACTACTGCAAGTTTGAGATGTTTCATGTCAAGTTTGACTAATTCTATTTGGGTTAATACCATTCAAGATGACTGCGGTCACGTGACAACAACAAACACTAATATAGAGAAACCTGAAATATCAATAACTACATATACTTTGCATATGTAATCACACAGTTAACACATGCCTGGCCTTACAGAGCATGGTTCTTAACTAGGCTTATCCTGTAAAAGGCAAAAACTATAACATTTCAACTTCTTTAGATCATGCCTCATACACTACGAGAGCTCCACCTGTTCTTCTAACAGCTCTGCCAAGGCAACAAGTAAACATATTAGATTAATTCATAAAATGAAAAAAAAAACAATTACAACTGGGCGACGATGACATTTCAAGGCCACATGACTGACATTTCTTAATATCCAGTAAAAGCAAGTAGCAACAAAAAGGTGCAAATAGCGCAACGCTCAAGAAACCACATTCTGTCTGTACATGCAGTACAATTTCAATTTGTCATAACCATTTAAAAATTGGCCGATTGGAACAACAGGGTCATTTACTACGTACTCAGCTTTTTCTGCATTCGCGTCACTCCCAGGGCTTTGTACTAGACATATTATTGAGATTAGTTTCTTTCAAATAATACCGCTTCTTTGTTGGTTTTCTGTGTAGTAAGCTAGCGTATCAATTCAACCAAAGATAAGCACATATAAAAATGACAAAACCTTTATACTGATCATAAAATGGAGATACATATCTTCACCCTTCAGACAAAATGACCAGATAGTTAAATTAAACAAATGTTATTAGACGAGATAACAGATCTTCACTGAACATATCGTATGTTGTATCGAAAACCCTTTTATTTCAACAATTCAAACTGCACCGCTATTTTCATTAAATATAAAACTGTTGGAATAACGTGATTGCTGCAGAATCTCTCGATAACACCAACCGTGTTATGTTGGATGATATATGTAGCAGCGACATTGCTATTTGTAGCAGTATCGTTATATGTATATGTATTAGTAGCATTGTCACTTCTGGTAGAAAGATCGGCATTTGTGCAATCGGCAGCTTCGGGACTGTTTGGATAGTGACACTTTATACCAGGGACATTAACGCCACATATATACCTTTATGCATTCCATGTTTTTGAGCTTATAACGGGTTACGACTCATACAACATGAATGTGTTTTCACGTCCCCTTTGATCACTCACCAACCTTTTTCAATTTTTTTTCATGACAAAAATATATGTTTTGTTTTTCTTTATATTCTTCAAAACAAATTGAGGCTTGTAATGGTTCTTACTAGTAAAAAGTTAATCGTTTATACTAATATAAGTACACACGTCCTCCAGTCAAGGGCAACCTTGATCATATTGCAGGCCGGATTACGGATAATTATCTAATTACATACAGCTGGATATGAGTGCAGTTCTATCTCAACCAATCACAATTGATCGTACCTAAACAGTAAAACATTTTGAAAGTACCTACGTTTAATACTATCGTTTCAATTTGAAACGACAAGCTTTAACCTATAATATCGAATAGCTTCATCAGCTTCACCATTATATGCAAGATAACTAAAATGGTTACATCCAACCTTTAAATCATCTAGAAGGGGCCGGAGGTAATAGAGAAGTGTTGGTCGATTAATACATAATACATAAATCATAGCAATATGTACTGTAATGAGCTGATTATATAATATAATTTTCAAGTAAATACCAAAATCCATTTTTTGGGGAACCAATCAAACCGCGCTGCTGTTTCGGTTTAATATCAAACTCTCGGTAAACAGAAATAATGAAAATAATATTTTAATAACAAAATAATACATTGGGAAGAGATTTTCATGTCGCGCGCCTTCTCAGAAAATGGTTTCTAACTTCATTTAATCCATCAATCGAATTTATTCTCTGCATCGTTGTTTTTAGTTCTCCTTAAGTCAATTGATACATTCCAGAAACGATTTTACATCTTAAGATATTATCTAAGGATAGTCCACTCCCCCCCGCCCCACAAGCTGTATTTCTTCAAAAAGACAGACGCCTCATTTCAATGATTGTGCGGATTATAGGATACAAAATCAGCCTAGTATATACTATATTAGTTGAGTAATTATATGTAAAAAATTAGTATTACAAGTTTGTAACAATTATTTGTTGTGTTGCCCTCACTGTGCGTCTAGTTAAGCAGCTAACCATAAATGAGACAAAGACAGGTGTAATCTTTCTTTATTTTTCCTCACTTGTACTTGTCTTATAAAACTGTAAATTAATTGCAAAATTAGTCACGGATATAAATACGATGAAGAGTGTACTCAGAACAGTGACATGCTGACATTGTCGGTTATGTCTCATATATGATAACTATGACTGATTATCACAGAGACAAGAATAGACAGAGATGAGAATGGTTGAAGTATAATAACCTCACTAGAAGAATCCTCCTTCACGGTAACTAAAAGATTAATGTATTAATCTAACCGAAATTACCTTAACAAATGGACGATAAAAACAACATAGGCTAAATCACTAAATTTATTCGACATGTGTTAAAATACTTTTGAAACAAATCATATTATGATTACATTTTTTTCTACCGCAGAATGTTTACGGAATGCTACAATTTTTCATAATCACGAAATAATCACACTGATTTAATATCATTTTCACCGCCATGTTATTCATTATAATGATTTACCCTCGACCCATTGTTAGCATACCGCATGTATCGTGACTATTTTTCTGTAATTTTTACATTATTGTCGCTCTGACCTCCTTATTTCAGTATCGACTGAACTGTTTGTAAAACATAATTTTTTATGATAATTTATTTTACAATTGTCTAAATTTGTGAAAAGATTTATATTACTGGTGAATTAGCCATTGCCAGGTACTACTTAAGCCCTTGGCAGGCTAAATATGGATTGTTTTTGTGTTATTCACAGGAAATATTAGCTGCTTAACACACAAAAAATGCCAGAATAGCGTTACAGAAAATGTCAACTTGTTTTACAAAACATATATGGTGTTAATCGTATTCATTAATAAAGTCCATCTTTTCTAAAGAAGGACCCCAGATTAACGATATATGGGGATCGGATTTAATGGATCATTACTAATGGTATATCCTGCCCCTCATCCCTCCCCCCGATATTTGTTTTGTCAACATCACAAAATGAACACCTCCATTCGCCTTTGGCCAATACAGTTACCGACACTGAGTTTATAGCTACTTATGTATAAAAAAATACTAGTTTCAATACGCTGAACCATTTAACGTTTAAACTTAATATATAAAGAAAATACTTTCTGGGGGAGGACCCACCATTGCCCTGTATAAATATGAACCCTTGGCAGCAGCCCTTCTTGTATAAAAGTATGGTTTTTATTAATATACGTTAGCACAAACTTGCGTTTAGATCTGCTTATGTAGAACTTACATATTGTCTAAGTATCCCTCATAATGCACTTTTTGAACATTTAAAAGTTTCATTTCGTTATAAAGGAGACCCCATACCCCAATAAGAGCCCCCTCTTTTACAAAATTCTCCATTTTTTCCTTTTAGCCTGTATGAAATATATATCATAATATTTACTAACAAATGGTTGGTATTTGAACATTGACGGAATCGGGCTAGGCTAAAATATACCATATAAAATATCGCCATCTGAGCTTTCATAACCCCACACGCTTATGTATATTCAAATTGAACGCCTATTTGCGATGTTCATTGATCGATATTAATAACACCACGCACAATGACAATTACATTACCACATACTTTTGTAAGAATAAAAATAGCCTAATTGTACCTTGTTGGATGGTTACTTCATTATGTGAATTTATTAACAATAATATAAGCTTTAAACACAGGGATGATATTTCTGTGTTCAATGACTCTATTGAGTTTTATTCATTGAAGTTGAAATCAGCCACCTTAGGAAAAAATACATTGTTGGCGTAGTCTATAGACCTCCCAACAGCTCATTGGACCGATTCATTTCACATAAGAACGATATTCTCACCATAACTTCTAACAGCCGCTCCACTACGTACTAAATGGGCGACTATATAATCGATTTTATTGATGATTCTAATTCAGCTAAATTTCTCAATCTTTTATACGCAAACGGATTTTATCACACTATTATTAAGCCAACCCGTGTAAGCAGTACTTCTACATCTCTAATCGATAATTTTCTAACTAATGACGATTTCAGACTACTAACGGGAATATTTGTCACTGACTTAAGCGATCATTATCCTATATTTTTTTCAAACCTATACTAACACTCATCCTCAAAGAACCACAGCTTACGTACGAAATTACAACAATTCTAATATTGAGAATTTTGTTTCCAAAATCCAGGACATTCACTGGGAAAATGTGCTTATGTAAAATGACGCAAACATTGCCTATCGTAATTTCTTCAATTCTGTTAACCATGTATACAATGAATGCTTTCCCAAATACCGTGTAAATGCCAAAAAGAGACGAAGCAAAAGGAATCCTTGGATTACTAAAGGTATTCTTATATCTATGAAAAGAAAGGATAAACTACTCAAGCAGTATAAAAGGAGCTCATCTGATTTAAACAGGATTAGTTATACTAGGTACCGCAACAAATTAAATCACGTCATAAGAGTCTCTAAAAGGCTGTATTTCAATTCAAAATTTTATAATTCCAGAAATAACTCAACTAATACTTGGAAAACTATCAATGAAATTATTCATAAAGGGAAAAAACAATCTCACTATCCTTCCTCTTACAGGAATGAGGACAGAGAGCTGATCAATGATCACGATATTGCTAATACATTTAATAATTTTGTACCAATTTAGGGCAGTCTTCAGCTAGTCAAATCAAGCATAATAGTATGTCATCTAAAGTTACACGTAGCAGTGCAATTGAACGTTCTTTATTTAGATACCCTGTTACTGAGGATGAGTTATTAAAAGTAGCAACCTATTGTGCCTCAAACCCCAGAAGGCTGGAGGATACGACGAGTTTAATCCTGGCATTATTAGACACATTATCCCTTTTATTACGAAACCATTTACTCATATTTGCAATATTTCAGTCAATACTGGTATCTTTCCTGACAAATTAAAACTTGCAAAAGTTATTCATTTTTATAAAAAAAGGTGACAATGATACAATCGAAAAGTATAGACCGATATCTATATTATCATGTGTTTCAAAAATTATAGAGAGATTAATGTTCAATCGTATTCTTCATTTTCTAGATAAGTACAACATTTTATGTCACCAACAGTATGGATTCCGCCCAAATCATTTCTACAGAACTTGCAATGGCACATGATATTGATAACTTATACAACAGTCTTGATCAGGATAAAACTTGCATTGGGATTTTCCTTGACCTTCTATGTCTTTTGACACTATAGATTATTCCATCCTATCGAACAAATTGAATCATTACAGGATAAGAGGTACAACTTTAAACTGGATTGATAGCTATTTAGCTGACCGTTTTCAACATGTTTGCTACAATAATTCTCCTTCCCAATTAGAGAGAAGTCAATATGGTGTTCCACAGGGCTCTATACTAGGACCCTTACTGTTTATTCTATATATCAATGACATCTGCCGTGTGTCGTCATTAGCCAACATTACCCTGTTTGCCGATGACACAAGTATCTTCTTTGAATCTGACTCATCCGAATCTTTTCATAATACAGTATTTACGGAATTGAATAAATTAACGATTGGTTTGCAGCCAACAAACTCTCACTGAACATTGATAATACAAGTTATATAGCTTTTAACACCTCAAGAAATTTTAACTGGAATAAAGAAGTTATTATGGGAGGTCATATTCTCAAAGAAGTCCACAGTACCAAATTCCTTGGTGTTTTAATTGACAGTAGACTTACATGGTGTGATCACATTTCATTCGTTTGCAAAAAAAATGGCCAGAAACTCGGGTATGTTATCCAAATTAAAACACCTTATGCCAAAACACATACTGAAAATACTGTTTCAGACTTTAGTTCTACCTCATCTTAATTTTGTTCAGTTATATGGTCTGGTACACAGGAAAGTAATCTTAATCCCTTAACTATTCTGCAGAAAAAAGCTATTCGTCACATTTCGCAGGGTAAACCACGTGACCACACCAATCCACTGTTTAAGAATTCTGGACTTCTAAAGTTTAAAGATGTGATAGAACTTAATCTTGCCACGTTTGCATACAAGGATGCGAATGGGCTTTTACCTAATGCCTTTCAATACTACTTAAGGCCAAATACTTATCTCCATAGCTACCAAACACGCTCAGCAAACAATTTCTATACAATAGGTATTATAGGACAAAAGGTGGACTTTCCATCAAGCGCCGAGCAAGTCAAACCTGGAACAATATCTCTGATCAAATCAAATCAAGCCCATCTGCTAAGGTCTTTAGACGTAATTTAACCAAATCTTTTATTGAATCTTTGATTATATTATTATTATTATTACGTATTTGCTATAATTAAATTTATCATGTTTATCACGTTATCATGTTATCAAGTTTACATCATGATTAAATGTATATCACATATATATATTTGACACGTAATTAATATGTAAATACTTCTAATTGTAAACACCTTTTTTCTTTTCACAGGGAGTCCTCTGCATTGTTAAACCATGTATAGGTTTTCAGAGGACTTCCCCTCACATTGTATTTTTGTGAGAAAACAAATAAATCAAATCAAATCAAATTTGTATTATAGATATTCGTGACTTACGTTCGATGACCTTTTGGGCATCATAAGGTACGGAGTAGTCATCCTCGGGGGGTCTTGCGATCTGGTCGGGGCTTTCAGGGGGTATAACAAGACCCCCTTGCTGAGCTACCCTGACAACATCTTTAGGGTCGCTGTAATCTTCTGCTATAATTGGCTGTAAAGAAAAGAAAACAAAAGTTTGAAAAAATTGGGTTGGACACTCCCTTACAGAACAATTGGTTATTTTATTGTTTTGATTGACATAAATCCTTTGATTGTGTAGACAATAGGCTAAATATAGCTGAAATGCAAAGGTACTGTCAAAATGTGCTTGCCAGGTAAGCATTTTTGTATTTAATATTTATAAAAATATTATTCAACAAAACTGAACAATTGAGTAAACACATTTATTTAATAATTGCAAGCATGCAACATTTTAGGATAATAGCATGATATTTAATACCCAATTTGTTTTCTTTACAGAGAATGTCCTATTTATGACTTAGTTACCATACAAAATACAAACAAATCAGCATTTCACTTCAGAAGAAAATTTATAGGTTTAAGAGACTGATATAGTATCCTAAAATGCGTCTCCCTTCCTAAATATGTTATGAACAATAGACTAAACAATTACCTCCTACGTTAATGTTCCTCACTCAATTCTCACCATTTGTTGTTGCGGGTGGGGATGGGGTGGGGCAGTGAGGGAGTGGGTGGAATTAGGGGGTGGGGCAGTTTGGAACGTTCCTTACTCAAGTACGGGTCCTTCCGAAAGTAAAATTCTCCTTTTCTTACAGCATTACGTAACTTGGCAATCTCCATGTTCTCATCAACCTAGTACATATGAATCAGAAAGGTGAAGAAAATTGTGAAAATATAACGAAAGTTGCACTGCTCGATTAGACCCCCCCCCCCTCCCGACCCCCTCCCACTTGCTACTCTATTTGCAGATTTGCACACATCTAATGTCAGCTATGGTCTACATATTGTATTCTTAATAAGCCCCAACAGATCTATGTGAGCAACAGTGACATAAGCATGTTACTTTACATGCAGATAAAAACATCTTCCACATACCCTTGAGATGGGCATTGTGAAATCCAATTTCAAGTTAACAATCGTTTTGCTGAGTAAAACCATGAAGACTACGTAAGCAGCATTTTCAAAATCTGTTAACTGCGTCTGTGGAGTAAAAGCATTGATTCACCACGATGGAAATATATTCTTATTTTCTTACTACTTTTTTTCAGCACACCCCTCCCCATTAAAAAAATCGAAACGCACGTATGATCATTCCACACCCTCATCTCACCCAATCTCTTAATACAGATCCCACCTCACCACAGGTCCTTGTTACTAGTTTTCCCAATGTTCCATTTCACAAGCGTTTCATTACGTTTATAAAAAGTTCTTTTATCTCTTATAAAATGTTAATTAATTTCGCATCTTAAATTACTTAAATGCATTAAATTGTACCAATTGCTAGATGTTTCTATATACAAAAGGAATCAATTCTTAGGTAACATTGTAGAAGGCATCATAGAGGACCACGAAGAAGTTACCTACATCCATTGTACGAAACTCAGCCCTCCATCCAATGTCTGAATTTTCCGGAGGAACCTTAAAGCGCACCGATTGCCAATTTGTCCCCGCTATGTTCTGTGAAATAATTTTGAGAAATCATCAACTAAGCATTTGTAACTCTATGCATATTTGTACTGGTAAATTGGACGTAATAGGAATGTTCAAAATACATACGGAATAACAGTTTGTCTCTGAAAAACAGGGCTGTACATGGACCTCACAGATATTTGGAGGGCATATATTAATTGGATAAGGGATATCGTTAAAGATGTACCTCAAAATGTTCAGACTCGTCTTCATTTTGATGTAATCGCTCTTTGAGGATGTATAACGGATCCCTAATGAATTGGCGGGCCATGTGTCTAGCAAAGAGGATATCCATTCCTGGAAAGAGAAAAAGATAATATATAATATGTTATCCAGAATAGTCAGAAGGTCAAACCAACAGGAACGAGTTATCATTCATAAAATGAAACTAGGATCGTGTTTCTTCAATTAGGTAGCGAACACTGTTGGTTATTTCAAACATTTCCATCTTTATGTAAAATAAATTATGATCACGTTGCTGTTATTTATCTTATATCGTCTAGTCCGGACTGATAGAATATATCGTATGCAACAAAAAATTATATTATTAATTATCGTTTCCATGTTCGAAATTTCAGGATGTTCCATCAAGACCACGTTTCTTAATAAGTAAATATGAACTTTAAACGTGATGAACTGCATGCCCGATTGAAAGAAAAAACTGACCTTGGGAGACATATTGTCCCAAAGTGTATGGACTGTTGGGTACAATCGCCTGTCAAAGATGGATGCGGTCGAAAGTGTCGAGCTCAATCTCGATATGGGCTTCCTGTCATAAGAGCTTTTTGGGACCTTGGTGGTTGATGGTATTAAAATCTTACCTTCATTAACAAACTGCTGACAGAGTTCCTCGTCATAAGGGAAGTAACTGTCATTCAGTTTAGCATTGACTGAGGAGAGATATCCACTAGCTGTACCCATTCGAGACTTTGGAATTCGAAACCGTTGATTCTCTAAAGGCTGTCGTTGAAATAGAACAAAATAAAATGCCTGTTTTCATTTCTGTTTTGCTTAATTAGTACAATATATGGTATAAGTGAAATTAAAA
Organism: Apostichopus leukothele; assembly: GCA_010014835.2. Taxonomy (NCBI): domain Eukaryota; kingdom Metazoa; phylum Echinodermata; class Holothuroidea; order Aspidochirotida; family Stichopodidae; genus Apostichopus; species Apostichopus leukothele. Next base: position 16,560 of record JAAAKB020264454.1, read on the forward strand.
ATATAAAATAACTGTCACGTCTGTCTGTCAACACTTCAAGAACGAATTGTGATGCTGCAGGTCCGAGCAGATCAAAATCGCCCTGTTCAATCGCGATGGAACATTTCAGCAAGTGTTGATTCGGGAGGAACAGAACGACGACGCGAAGTGATTAACGGAGGCACAATTAAAAAAGAATGTTACCAATTATTGTAAGCTAGGTAGATCGGAGCATAGATGTATCATTAGAAGAAAGGTCAGAAATGAAAAAAAGTTTATTTATGTTCTTGAATTAATCTCATAATGATAAATAGTTGACATAAATATCACTATGGTTGCCCTGAGAGGTAATTCTGTTATACAAAAATATAGGTGTTCAACCCTTTCCAAGAGATGTACCAAAGTCCTGACATTCGTCTAGTGTTCCTTTTGATTCGTTATTGGACACTTTCGATAGATTTCGAGACGACCTTTGTCATCGCCTGTGTTTACGTGTATGCGTGTATAATTATTACTTTTAGCTGTTTCATGTTGTGATATTTAAAGTATTCACTTTTTCTCACTTATCCCTGTGTATTCTACTTCTATAACATGGTAATGCACGATGGTATCAACACACGGTTATAACTCCTGTTGTGACTGATGTAGCCTAAGGTTATGTCATCCTAACCGTAGTTTAAATACATAACTTTAGATTATAGCTCTAAGATTCGCACTAAACTATGTCAAATAATTCTACGTTGTAAAGACCGCTTCCCTGTAGACTGGAGGTAAGTGTGAACTTCTTGTCCAGATGTATGTAACAGTATGACTATCATCTCTCTGGAATGACCAAACGGATTGAAGGTGGCAAATTAAACTTGATGCCTGCATAAACTCAAATGAATGGTTTGTAGGCCCAGATAAAAGGAAAACATACTTGGGCTTTGTGTAATCTGAAACACTAAAAAAAAGCAAAACGAAGGCCGTTTTCAAGTTTGTAGTTAATGCTTACACTTATTATAAATATAAGTATATATTATTAGATTAATTTTTTCTATAAAAGTGGGATAGATATCCAATATAGTAGTAGCATCTATTCTTTGCAATTTTGATATATTTTGCGAGACCGCAAATTTCTAATTCTGAGCTAACTATGGCATAGCCTCTGGTGCTTATTCTCTGACAATAAAATGTGTCAATCTTTACCGGCGATTTACTTTGCATGAAGCATCCCGTCTCCCCACTCATCTCCGCCCCGGCACAAACTTTAAATTTAACATACCCACAGCTTTTCTTAATGCAAATTATTTTTCTTCTTCTTCAATTTACCTTCAACCCCATTTCTTCTTGTGTTCTACAATCCTGTGCGGGTGAAAGAGTACCCCATCGGCAGTCCCATTCCGTTAGGAAGCCTTGTCTAATTGGAGCTGCCGCAGAAACAGGCATCTGATTTGTATTAAAAGAAAAGAAATGTGACCTGTTATATTTGTTATACGAGTAGAGACGTCACCCAAAATACACCGTGTAACCGTTTGTAAGTTACAAACTCGTTAGGAAATCTGGATTAATACGAAAATCTATTTCGGATCAGTGAATCCCTTTCACAGTGAATACTTGTAGTTAAAAAGAATAATCCAATTAGTTATAGAAACTGTTCTTTGCATCCAAAATAATATATAAAATGCCATACCGGTATCTTAGAATCGACGTTTTTAAATTTACGATCGCAAATTGATGCAAATTCGTTATCTGTTTCAACGACGGATACAGTCGAAACCGACTCATTGAATTATTCATAACTCTTGTAGTGTGACGTCCTCCGTTCCTTTGTTTGTAATATATGTAT
>JAAAKB020264563.1:0-18356 GCA_010014835.2 Apostichopus leukothele
GAAACTGGTGAATTTGAAAACCAGATTTCTACAAGAAGAAAACGTCGAATGGGGACAATTTTTACATGGTTAGAAAGGGAAAAATAATAACTACAAGGACAATGTATCAAAATCTTTCACCAGACAATTCCTTTAAGTAAACTAATTCATAGACAATATTCTAAGCATACCTGTATCATAGAAATGTGAAAATATGCAATCTACTTCAAGAATGTCGTTTAACTCAGCAATTTGTCTCTTTTTTTTCCCAGCTCTGGATATAGCGCAGGATAAACATTTGCGACAAATACATGTAAGTATTGGTAAAAGTTAATACACTGTGTACTTTTGCATTGATTAGATAGTGTTGTTAAAGCCTTGCTACAACATCCAATGTTACCCTGTTATCAGGATGACCTTTAATGCGGAGAGCGTTTACACTAAAAATCTGAGTCAGATCTCCCCCTTCAACCATGGTCTCTGCTCTAGATTAAATCTCAGAATTTAGTGAGTTGGATCAAATTTGTCTTTTGTCTTGTGTTGTAATCTTTCCATGTTCTAAACACAAAATTATACTTCACATGTAGTTGGATACAGATCAACGTAACTAAGAGATCTGTATGGTACTGTTTGATTGAATCTAACTAGATAGTGACAAAGAAGGAAATTGTGTGTCCCTCAGATGTATTCACATTTATCATATTTTATCTGCAAACCTTTGAACATCATACTTAGTTTCATCATGACTTTGGTCTAATATGCTAACACCAGACTGGCAAATTCAATTCACAATGCAGCATAAATTACTAACATGGTATTTATATCAGAGGTCAGGAAAAGAGCGGACAATATCAATCATATCTTAGTCTCACTAGCAATACTTTCTTGTTATTATGACCTGATATAATTTATAATATGTTGGGCACATTGTTTCTGCTACATTAGTTTCCTTATTCTAAAGTATAATTGTCTTTACCATCATAGGAGCTGTTGAAACAAAACTGTGATATATTGGACCATACGCAGCCTACATCTAAGACATCCAAGCTGGAAATACCAATACCTCCCCCCAAAGAAACCAGTCAGGAATCCATCAAGCTTAGTGGATACCTTCATAAAACCGGAAGCAGTAGAAGAGGTAATAGCTGTCCATATTTTGTTATTAATGTGTTATTCATTGTTCAGAAAGATGAATTAAGTAATGGCTACTACAGCAGTGTCCTCATCAAGTATTTAGGCAGGTTCTGTAATTTAATCCATTTCATATCATCCATTGCTAGAGTTGTAGATAATCCATAGAACTTTGCATATCAATTAGGATGTTATCACTGAGGATCACATCCAGTTTCATTGGATGGAAACCACAAAGTGATTTTTTTGTATAACAAGGTTATGTGCTTTTGCTTGCTCCATTCCAGATTTTCAAAAGCGTTTCTGTGTCCTGGAACATGGTGTCTTTAAGTACTATGCAGATGAAAAAGTAAGTCCCCTTTGTTTTACAACTTTTGCAAATCGGATTCCGTTTTTTGTATTGCTAAAAGTTTGAGTGAGTGATGCCGTCAAAGTTCAGTGTAAGTAATAAGAGTTTAGAAAACCAAAGACGATACAGTTCTTGGGAGTTTTAGTGTGTTGCTTGGTGAATGCATGCGAGGGTACTTGTGTGTAAAGTGATGCGTTCATGACAACCTAGTTATAAAAGGCATGACTACAATATGACAGCATTGTTGGGTGTGGTTGAACTTGAAAGTTCATATAAAGTTCATATTGATCATTTTGTGGACATTGGATGTCCCATATATGAAAATGTTTGTAAGAACTACAACAAAATACATCGGTATGTATGTAAGAACTACAACTAAATGCACTGGTAAGTATGTAAGAACTACAACTAAATGCATTTGTATGTGTGTAAGAACTACAACTAAATGCATTGGTATGTATGTAAGAACTACAACTAAATGCATTGGTATGTATGTAAGAACTACAACTAAATGCATTGGTAAGTATGTAAGAACTACAAATAAATGCAGGTTAAAAGCATTTGTTAATTCTGGTTCCTTTTGAATTTGATTGAACTTCTTGTCCAAACATGAAAGTTGAAGTAATATTCTGGTTGGTGCATACAAGTTTTCATAGCTCAAAGGTCTGTTTTTTCTTTCAATTCAACTGTAGTGATGACAGATCAAGTTGTGACACATTACTTATTGTTTGGGTAAACAAGAGCTGAAAATTGTTAAATTTAGCTATATAAGTTTTGCTTAACAAGGCACAGTTTGTTGATACTGAAATCCATTTGTTTAGCCAGGTAATTGATTGAAGACTTTTCTGATTTATTGCAGGCCCAGATACCCAAGAACCAGATTGAGGGATCAGAGATGATCTTAATAGCTGTAGCTCTACCAAGGTCAAAGTAAGCACCCTATAACATTGAAGATGACAAACTTCAATAAGTGAAACCATTCTTTAGAATTTTCTTGATTTGCTGTTTTAACTGTCAACTTTGTGTGGTGTTAGCTACCTGCATTGTAAGCTTTTTCAAATTTCAAAATCATAATGAACAGATAATAATGAGCAGAAGTATATTTTTATTTTGTGACCAAAGTCTTAGGGACACCTGATGTCTCTTGAGAATTCTGTAATGACTTCTCACATTGTGTTATGTACATTACATACGTCTACAGGTCGTATGCCCATTCATTTTCCTATTAACATTACATGCATATGTCTAATACCCACTCATTGCATGGTTAATGCAGAGTATCTAAGGTCAGTTTTGGAGCATTGCTGAATTGAGGATGAAGGAAATGTTATGTACTTCACCTTACTATCAAAATTAGAGAACTGACTCAAAGCACCTATCTTCAGACATGCAAAGAGAGGAATGCTGTTGTTGCTAAGCAACACATCTCCAAGAAATTGTGACGACTTGATTACATATCAGTGTGTCTGCATGTGAATTTATTAAAAAACAACAAGCAAAAAATCAAAGTCTAGAAAAAGCCAGAGTTTTACTGTTGTTAATAATTCAGTGACGAAAAGGCCAAATAACTGTGAACATAATTGTTTTCCTTATATCCTTATATGCAATTCAGACTTTTCATAAGGTTAGCAGTAGACAGCATTTTACATTAAACTACTGTTTATAATCCATTGTCAAACACAAATATCTAAATGTGAACATAATTGCTTTGATTGGTTTGTTTATATGTTTCATAGCTTAATCTGAAACTTCAAGTGGCTTCCATATCTTGTATATATTTCATTATTAGTCACCAGTTTTGTTTTGAAGTCTGTGCAAACACTGGGAGAGCTTATTTATTTGCTGCGGATTCAGCAGAAGAAAGAGCAAAATGGATGGTCGCTATAGCTAAAGTAAGTTTTCACTTTGAACAGTTGTTCCATCATCAGCAATATTTGAGTTTTTTTTTCAGATGACCAAAGTTTTCCTTAAATGTTATCTGACAGGAAAGGTTTTTTGGGGGGAAATTCTGCCTTTTACGTTTGTACAGACTTAACCAAATTTACCAAATTTACAAAGGAAAACTGACAGACAAATTATAAGGAGTTTGTAAAATGAGCAAGAAGATTTTTATAAAAAAAAATTTAATTTAATTAAAAGAATGTTTGTTTTGTCACATGTATGTTTGGTTTCATGATAATCACAACATTTGCATTCGAGATGGCATATGCATGTATGTATGTGTGTGTGTGTCCGTTTGTGTAGGTGTGCGTTTGTGACGCCCAGTTTTTAAACACGATATCTGAAGAAGGAAAGGTCAGACCATCTCATATTTGGTGTGTAGAAGTACCACATTGATTTATACAATATTGTTTCTTGTGGAGGTCAAAGGTACTAGAGCTGTGGCCTGGTGGATCAAGGCAGTGGCATTTGAAGCAATGAGGCTGAGCAATTGAGAGGTTCCGGGTTCGATACCCGACCGGGTCATAGTAAGGTGGGATTTACATCCAAGAGCAATCTACGGTTTTCCCATCTGAAATGACTTTCTAAGTTGAAAAGATTCCAAAATTGAGTTGAAATGTTGAATTGGAAACCAACCGACGTGTAAGATGTAATCCATAAGCCCTTGAGGGTTTCTCTTGCGGGGTCGTAAATATAAATGCTGATTACTATTGTTATTATTATTAGTATTAAATGTCATTTGGGGTCACCAGGGGTCAAATTGTGAAACCTTGTAAACATGATATCTCAAGAAGGTAAAATTGGGCAGATCTCATATTTAATATGTGTATGAACCACATTGTGTACAAGAAGCGTATAGCATTTTGGTGGAGGTTAAAGTCATTTGGGGTCACCAGGGGTCAAATTGTGAAACCCTTGTAAATGCGATATCTCAAGAAGGGACACTTGGGCAGACCTGATATTTGGTGTGTAGAAACACCACAGAAGTCTATTGTTTTGGTGGAGGTCAAAGGTCATTTGAGGTTGTCGGAGGTCAAATTGTGAAACCTTGTAAACATGATATTGCAAGAAGAGAACTTTAGGCAGATCTCATATTTGGTTTGTAGATGTACCATGTCAAATTTAAGGAGCCTATTATTGCTTTTGGTGGAGGTCGATTGTCATTTGCAGTCAACAATTGGCAAACATTTACTTCCCTCTTACCTGTCTCTCTACACTAATGCACCTTTCTAAACATAATTTCGCATGGAAGCCTGGACAGATTGCATATTTGGTATGTAATTGTACCACATTGAGTAGAAGAGTCCTAATGTGGGCGGAAATCATTGGTCGTTTGAGTTCACCAGGGGTCAAATTGTGAAAACTATGTTTTACACAATATTTCAATAAGGACAGATGTCATTTTTAGTATGTTGATGTATCTATCTCATTTAGTACAAGAAGCCTGTTGTTGAGGTCAATGGTCATTTCAAGACAGCCTGTGTCATTGTGAATTTATTGTTTGTCACATAACCCTGCTTTTCACTGTATTACTAAGATCAAGTATGTTGTACACCCTCACTATACATTACGTCAGATTCATGAAGAAAACTTCTCTTGTTACATCATTGAAACCACAATGCATTTTTGCATTCTGGTTCAATCATGGCAGCAGCAATTTCCTATGATGCTTTCATGTTTATTTGCAGTGTCAAACCTTGGACTGTATGTGGAGTAAACTACAGGTGAGTCATGAACTCAAGATTTAAATAACCATCAGTTTTAATTCTGTGCTGATCCTCCAGGAATTTCATCCAGTCATGTAGTTGTGTAAGTGTGCCTGTTTGTGTGACACCTCTTTTAAGCACAATATCTCAAGAAGTGGATCTGGTTTGAATGTAATATTTGGTCAGTAGATTCAACTTGTAAACATGAAAATTGATAAGTTATACCTTGAATGAAATAATATTTTGTATGTAGATCCACCTGTATGAGTACAAGGAATCTTTTCTTTGATGGCAGGTCTGATGGCAGTCTGTAAACCAATTTGATAGCTGCAAAAGTAAAGCTTGCATGAACTTATACTATGATATATGCTTATATATATAGATATATACATATATAGATATATATATTATATTATGCATCAAATATGTGGCGAGGAATCAGTAAGCTTTTTAACTTTATTGCTGCTTTTTAATGTTGCACATACAGTTTGAGGATTTTCTGCTGCCTTGTTAATATTTAACCAAGCTTTGTCTACTCAAATTTCTCAATTAATTCTTCAACAGGGGTATCAATTTGCTGGTTTTCTGAAAAAGAAAGAGGGTGCCGCATCTGTAAGTTATCTTCATTTAAGTCATCCTTGATATCTCTACATCTTTGTAAATAATGTTACTAAATCAAGATGACAAATATTGAATATTGGTTTTGAGAGGATTGAAAGTAAAGCTGAAAATTCCAGGCCAATATAATGGAAGTATTACTCTCAGACCAATCCTCCATTGTCCACTGCTCCATTTTGTCAGCTCACCCTTCCATTGTTCAACCCAAATTTCCATGAAAGGCAAAACACTTCATGTCTTACACAACCAAGGGAAAACTAAGGGAAGCCTTGCAAATCTAACCGCCGAGTCCGGACCGGTGGATTTATCCGTGCCTATAAGGAGCACAGCCACAAGCAGAATGAGTCACACTTGAGTGCACATTGTCTCCAAACCACCCTCCATGCTATACAGTTACATTTACCGCCATGGTCAAGCTTTATACTAAGCCATTTGAACACAACAGCGAGTTGAACAAATGAGCACTCTTAAGAGTCAAGAGGTGTCCAAACGTTCCACAAAGATAGTTTGTTTATACGCCGTATTTTATCCTTCTGCAAAGGCAAAACTTTTGTGAAAATAATTAAGGAAATGTGAATTATTACTGCAGGAATCCCAGTTGGCCAAGTTGGTACAATAACTTTTGTTGCCTTTTTGCAAGTACAGGTTTCCTGAATTTTTAATATTAAAAATCTAAAAAAAAGTGAAACCAAATCACGATCTTAATTCTTGTACACGTGCACCAGCGTGAACCAGAGTCTAACATACGGAAGGCTCTAGCATAATCCTACATGTGAAGAACAAGACCTGAACTTCCTAGCAGGTGAAAAAATTTGGTTGACTGTAGAGCAATTTCGCACTCAGGCAGATCTGTATTTTTTTTAGCCAGCTAGTAACCTTCATGGGCAAGAAAAAATTACATATAGGCCTACGCTATCCTAGCAAAAAATGCGGCACTTCTCCCGATCGCATAACAACACAAAAACATAATGGGAGCAGTCTAGTCTAGCCCGTGTTTGTTCGCTCAACTTGTACCGCAAATAAGCTTGCACTAAAATTCTCACTGAATACTGCCATTTATATCTCTCACCATGTGGCAGCCTAACAATACACTAAGTCAATGGGAAAATCAAGCCTAACCATTTGTTTATTCGCTTAAATTGTCGCAATTAGCTCGCACTTAAATTATCCACGGTTTAGAGGGATGTACTGCTGAAATGCAATGATCGACGATACGGTCTATGGTCTTTGTAGTTAGCATACATGTGTGGCGTAGCTTAATTATTGTTTTGCTTGACTTTTGGTATGTCAATATGGGTTTTTCGAAGTTCTTGGGGCGCATATTTTTAATACAATGACTGATTCACTTTTTTAATCATAGTTATGTACTATTCATTGATCAAGGCTAATAATGTACTGGTCCAGGTAAAAGAAATATTTATCTGCTTTTTTTATCGAACTTGAGTAGCCGATTGTCACGATAGTTGATAAATGACAAAGAAATTTTATTTGCGAGGTTTGATAAAGTGGAAGATTTGCAAGAATTATATAAAGTATTGAATCTCGGACATTTGGTAGTGGCGGATTTTAGTGTATAAGTCAATTTGCAACATAAAATACAGCTCTACTGACTCAATACCGCCAAAATTTATCTGCTTACTTGGCCAAGTTTGCTCATTGTTTGTGAACAATTAGCAGCTTTGTGTTGTCATGACGCTGTGCTCTTTACTCAGGCTGGCCATCAGCTGGTGTGCATTCAGCCATGGGACCAATATGTACATCATAATCAGCAAGTGGTGCGAGATTTCTGCCGGCATGGACATGGCGGTTAGATGTGCCAGGCTTCCCTCAGTGTGGGATGAAGTTAATGTGATGTTACCTTTGTTAGATGTTACTCCCATTCTTAGTGTGACATTGTTTCCATTGCAAGGTTATAGATGATAGCTCTATATTTGAATTCTTTTTTCCAGACCCAGTGGCAGAGACTGTGGTTTATACTTCATGGAAAGTTCATGTACTTCTTCTCAGCAGTAAAGAACTCTGAAGATTATATCGACCTAAGAAAGCTTAAATCAGTCAGTAAGTAAAATTGCTTTGATATTTTCCAAAATAGTGTCTGCGCAGCATATATAAAGGGAAGTTAAATAAAATCAATTGAAAACCTTTTATATTAAAGTAGAGTAGATGAGAAGTGCATCTAATTTAAATGCCAATATCTAGTAATGGGGAGATGGCCAGAGAATGAGGGGAAGGGACAAAGAAGGGGCTGGAGGGCTCAAGAAGAAAGGAGGGTCATGGAGGTAGAAGAGGGTTAGGAAATAATGGGAAGGCTAGGGAATAGAGAGGAGCAATAAGGAGATAAAGAATTGTAAGGATGTGGAAGAGAATCATAAGAGGGTACATATTAATACCTTTCTTGCTTTTCCATATTTTTAGGTGTTGACGAATCTGACAGTGAGGAGCAGAAGAAAATATCATTTGTAATGCCAAAGATGTAAGTTATAAATACACTGTCCTTCAAACAAGAATAGAATACCTATGAGATCATGTATGCTTGATGTATATTCAAAGTAAACCTGGTAAACAAACAAGGTATTAAAGGTAAAAAAAATAAGCAGTTTGTCACACACTATAGTATGTTTTACCTTGAGTCTTATTGATTAATACCTAATGTTTATAAATATCCCCAAAAATAACTCACAGCAAAACAGTTTTTCCAACAAAGGAGTTACCTGAATAAATATAATTTTAACTTAAAACATTCAACAATTTTAATCATCTAGTTTCCTAAGCTTGTAATATAAGAATCAATTTATCACTTAGGCCCCGCCTCTTGTTAAGAATGTATTGTGGTGACTCTATTTGCTACAAACCAAATCAAAAGACTAGCAGCAACATACTGGACGACTTCAGTTGAGCAGTATCGTCTTCTGAGAAGCAAAGTCTGGGGCCTGTTTACTTACAGTAGGATGTTCATAGCAAAATGTTTAACGTAACGTTAACATGAAGCAATGTAGCTTCATTAATGAAGACACTGAATCGATTCGAGCTAAGATATGAGTAAAGTCCAAGATAGATGTTTGCTCCTATCAAAATTCTATTGCTACATATTATTTGACGAAAACACCTTTGCCAAAACAGCACAACTTTAGCACTGCCATTGTATAGGTTTGTATCATAAGTTGAGAGACATCTGGCAAGATGTTCATCGGGATAGTCATTGTTCACTAAACAGAAGCATTATTCTATATTGAAGTTCCCTGAATTGCGTATTTCAAATTGACCATCACTAGAAATTAATTAATAATTTTGTTATACCCATTTGCAGTATTATGGATACTTTATCTTGATCATGGAGTGGCCCTAATCTATTCATTTTCGCCAGTGCACTAAAGAAACCTTCCGATTTGTCATATTTATGGAATTAATTGCCCTCATGAAAGAATTTCAAAATGCAATATTTTTTAACCTTTATTCCCTTTCAGGAACCTTTATCTTACAGCAGAAACTGACCAAGCCAGAGATTTATGGTATCAACAAATAGTCACAGCTTATCAGGTTAGTCTCACAGATCACAGCTAGCAATGTTGTGTTTAATGTTACTGTATCAAATTTCATCTTTTATTGCTAAAATAATGTTGCAGTTTGGCAAGCCTGTGATGAATAAAGAAGAAGAATAAAGAAGATCCTAGATAATTTGGCATTGGAACTTTGCAGTTACTCACCGCTGCCATGGTTACATTACCCATGAATAATAGTTTATTGATTGAATTCTATGGGTTTAGCTTCTATACATGATAATGACATGCAAACTAAACATTCAGTAGAAGTTTGCACTACTGTCCATGCTTGGTTTCCATCTGATATTAATCTTCAAATTTGTCTACTTTATATAATTGAGGACTATGTTTGTAATTAATGTTGATATTGATCACTAATGTAATGGTGTTAATAAACTAGTTTATCAGATACAATTACATTATTGCCAGTCAGTGTACAATTGATGCTGACAGTGTTATAGCTGCCTTGGGCTGGCTTTATTTCAAAATGAGTGTCTCTGTCTAGATTTCAATTCATTTCCTGATTAGTGGACAGATCAGAATATAATGGAAAAGTAGTTTAGGATATGTACCTTCAGCTCACATCATTTTCTTGTCTTATTTTACTTTGAATGTTGAGGGGCTGGGAATGATGTCAAACATGAAATGCAATACTTCATTTTTTTTTTATGTGTCGTTAAGCAATTCACACATTGCACTTTTGTTTGTAATTTCTTCTTTTTTTCTTTTACTTTATCATAAGTAAGTAATTGTATTCAATTTCCTGGTGGGTTTCTGAGAGATTTTATAATTTGAAGTTGGTTTGTTTATTGACAGTCTGCTGGGCCGTCACTTGATGACCAACCTCTCTCAGACGATGATGTGCCACTAATCATCACTGCCTGCATCAACTTTGTTGAAGATAATGAAGGTACTGAACAGTAGGGCACTCAAGTATCCAAGCATGCATCATTTCATATGAACAAACACTACCTGTTATCCACTTATTGAACAAATAATACCTGTGTTATCCACCAAACTAAATCTCTTTTGATAAGTGTATGAACTAACCATAGAATGAAACTATGAGATATTAGTATGATATTAAGTGGACTAAATAACAGAAAGTCGTTCATTACTTATTAACGGGCATCTTCATCTCTGCATGCAGTGTAATAGCTATTGGATCCCTAGGGCACACTTCCCTCCCAACAGATTTTCCCATGTTGCCACTGTAGTGGTGCCTTCCACTTTATTTGTCTTATTCTAAGTTGACAAAACGTAGTTACGTAAATTGGTTAGAATGGAGGACACATGGGAAATGATTGATTGAATGTAGCTTATTTGACTGGCTAAGCCTTCAACTACTCCAGGAAGTTGGATCATGCACATTGGGGGGCTGTGATGTCATCTGGGCAAATGCTCTTATTGATTTATCATTGAAAACTGATACAATTTGAATGTTTCCTTTGCTGTCAAAGTTCTCTGCACTTTTAGCAAGAGAATTTTAGCCAAATGTATCTTTTTGTAGGAACATTCTTGCAATCAGCACAGTTTCTCAGCCAAACAGGTTATCAAGTCATTAACAAGTTTCTGCAGGAAGATTGTGGGTGTTGTAAGCTGCTGCTTTACCTGTGTATGTAAACAAATGTTATCAGTTTCCTAAACACTTTTGTCAATAATTAACTGTGATCGTGTCAAAGGATGTTCAAATAGTGAGAAACAATTGTCAACCATTCCTACAAGATAGCTTCAAAGTTGCATAAATAATGATGATATTAGGCATCAAATTCAACTCTCTGCATGCGAAACTATATAAAATAAGTATCTTAAATTGATGGCACACATTTTTCTATATTATTGCACTGAAAGGTAACACAAACCCAACCCAACTATTGTTGGTCTTAGTGATAGAGAAAACTGTCCTGAACAACTTCCACAAACAGTTATAAAGAAAAAACTCTTATTCAATTCAGTATGTATATCACATATTCCAATGTGGAAGACTTAATCAAGTCTAAATACGACATCACCGAGCCACATGTGCTTCTGTTTTCTCAAAGTCCTTCTTTATATTGATGCAAATGATTATTTTCTATAAGGGAAATGGGTTTTGCAAATGATGTCAGAAATAGAGAAAAAAAGGTTGCAGATCCTACTGATACTATGACATCCGAGATTTACAAAATGACAGGGCCCACAGACGCGACTTGTAAACTACAGTATCCCTTTAAGTCAAGAGCAGCTAAACATCTCTAACACATAGATATCTTAGACTGGTTTTAATGATATAGCTTGTAAGCAAGGCTACAAATGAAACAAAAGTTACACGTGTAATCAAAACTTATCAGTAAGGCAGATCCATACCAATTGGGGCAGTTACAAAATGCAGGTATGCACAATAAGAGGATTAAAAAATAATCTTTGCAAGGGAAATTCCCATTTTTATTTCTCAAAATTGTCCACAAAATGAGTAATTATGGTGGCAACCTCCTCCTTTTCTTTTATATTGTGTGATTATTTCAGTTATCTTTTCATGTTCTGCTTGCTTGCATGGTACCCATAACACTAACAGATCACAGCGTTGTATGAAGGACTGAGGTAAATAGTTTCTGCTAACTTTAATGTACCACCTAGGGATAAGTAATGGAATGTCATTGAAGATATAACCTTGAGCTATCTAAGGTATGTATAGCAGATGCTGGTATAGTGAGCCTATGTGTCTACAGCAATACAAGCATCTAAACCAGTGAAATGCTTCTGCATGGCTCTTTACTGAGTATGCATGGATGATTCTAGGTTTATGTGCGATGGGTCTGCACAGTATTTTATGAACTGAAATCCTGACACAAACAATCATTGGGGCTTCAGGTAGTTGCAACTTACCCCTCCCCTCCCCCACAAACAGACAGTACACATCCAGTTAATGATTTGATATGAGCATGTACTGGGATTGAAGAATTTCTTTTGGTGAGACAGGTTCGGGTAGAAACTTGGTGGAAGAGGGAGTTGTGGCGGTAGATGGTGGGAGGAGAAACTGTACTTTCTATAGTGACTTTCATAGAGAGAATTGCATTCATATAAGATAAAAACAGAGGGTAGGAGGTCCAAAATGGGTTGGTCACAACATTACCTGTAAAAATTGTGTAAACTCCTCATAAGATAGTTCCTTCTTCTTGTTTTGCCCGAAGTGAAGACGAACAAACCGACAATCAAAGTTGAAAGGGATCTCCTTATGGACTTCTGTAGCACTATATACACCTTTAAACTCATCTGAGGGGAAACAAACAAAGATAATCTAATTCACAGATCAGATTAGTACACAGCATGTGATGATATGATAAGTCACAGTTTCATGTAGATCAAATGGCAATCAAGTCTCATATGATCAGCAAAAACAGTATATTGTCAATACAATAACCATATATCTGCCACTGGTTTCTTACTAAATGACTCATTTTCATACATTTTCTATCTTGTTCAGTGTACCACACAAAAAATGCAAAACATCTCCTTTCTTTTTTAACTTTCTGTAGCAATATCCTAGCAAGCTAAAATTTGGAGGCAATATCTACATGACAAATCCATGTATATCAAAATTGTAAATTATATCCAATTTGGATAAATAGCTTTTTTGATATAATTACTTGGATAACAGTTGGGTTTATTGACAAACTGTTTATGAAGGTGACCTATTTTCTTCACAGACCTTCCCAGTAATGAATAATGCATTATGTACTGTACATGTTTTGAAAGGCTTGAGTAATACAAAAATAAATACTGTCTTCATTTTGCACACAATTTGAGGTTTATGACTATGTGAACTTTAAAATACCAACAAATTGTTAGGTTTCTTTACACTTGAGTAGCAATAACACTAATCAGCATAGCATTGTGCTTCAGATACCGCATCATACTTCCTGTGTCACATGATAAGAATTGTGTTATTTATCAAACAGGAAAACAGAAGGAAGTGAAGGATAGGCTTCTTGCCCTAATTAAGATAAATCTGTTGATATTAGTTTCACATATCTGATCTACTATGTACCTTGGTCCAATTAGACACAGCAATATATCTATTAACATTGAACTAGTAGTGGGAATTTGATGCTTCCAATGTAACAAAATGAAAGACATTCTTTTGTTTATGTGTCATTGAGTATTCTCAAAAATAAGAGCAAAGTCCATTTCACATATAAACAACATTGAAAAATAAACAAAGAAAAATCAACTGAAAGATTTCCAGGCAGATGTAGATATTCATTAAATGCCACAACATGATTTTTACCAAATTTGATCAAATTGAAGCTGTAACTAATAGATGTGTCTTATTAACCCCAGACGGACACTTTCTTGGCTACACTGTACAGACACAGGGTGGCAAAAAGGACATGTTGACCCCTTGAAGCACAAACAGGTGCATTGCACTAAAATGTAGGCAAGAGAAAAAATATTACCAAAGGAAATGAAACCCGATCCATTTGTATCAAAGAGCTGGAAAGCCACCATGTGAAGAGCATCTGGCGAACAAAGCAAGGCCTCAAACGCCTGAAATTCTATGAATGAAATCAGTCTGTAGAGAGAAAGAAAATTAGAATTTATTAAGGGATATCGATACAGCCAAATGATGTCTGACAGACATTTGTGAGACCAGGATCATGAATACAAATTATGTTGCTACAGCAAGAGCTCCCTGCACTTCTGCAAGTGTCATATCTCTCTCAAACAGCATACCACTTCACATGTCATATAGAGTCTAAAATAGTATTTCACATTTAACTACTGGCTATATCCATACATGTGTCATATCCCTCTAAACAGGATTTCACACCAACAACATGCTATATCCATACATGTGTCATGTCATGAAACAGCATTTCACAACAGCAATATGCTATACCACTGCATGTGTTATCTCCAGCTAAAACAGCACTTCATAGTAAACAGTAAAACGCCGTAGTCCTAAATGAGTCATCTTAAATCTTTAAATGTTTTCGTGTTTGTATTGCTATTAGGTCTGCAGTGTCATAGTACTTGAATATGAGACAGCCAAACTGTTACTTTGAGAGTAAACACTTCTGATCATAACATCAACATTTGAAAACCTGAAGATTCTTTCTTGACCTCATGCTAAGAATTCTGCATGTTGTAAAAATAAACAAGTGTCTACAGGTTAAACTAGTGTTGTCCCTTGCACAAATCTATAATCTATAAATAGAGTTGTTTCACAATTCTTTACCCATGTCATACAACATAAAACAAAGAATTACTAAAAAATGACTAAAACTAAAAACACAATGTAGTTTCCACACAATAGATGGTAGACAAGTCTGCTTGGTAACTGCCTACTTATTACATCCAGTAATTACCCATGCAGAAACTCTGTAAGCATCCCAAGTACAACTTTACCATTCTGCAAAAGCAGCCTGCACAATAATTTAGGAAAATAAAAAACAGTTAAACAAATTCATGTCCTCACTTTCATTTGAATTTTTTTTATTCCACTAACCTCAACATAGCTGTGAGTAAACAAACTATATTTAATAGCAACTAGTCATTCTGTCCCTACCCTTGACTTAGAAAATCCTCAAACAACAATTGATGGCATGATCCAATCAAAAGAAATATCACTTTATGCATAGGAGGTGAAGATTTATGGGTCCAATTCACCGTCTCCTATTAAACCAATCTATGCCCTTTTACCTGATACCCTATGAGATCACATTGCTTCCCTTAAAGGCAGTGCAAATACTGTGCTTGAATCAAAGTCAACAGGTACAACTTATGTTTGGAATGGATGGTATACTGTACCCCATGATGCCAATATCATACACAAATGGCTGTTATCTATTTTAAAGCCCACGTTTCAAATATCTTTCGCTTTTTCCCCTCTTCTTCTTTGGTCTTGCTCTTTTTTTTCAGTCTAAATGACAGCTGTCTTAGCCAATGGTACAGTAATAGAAGCAGACATTCTAGTGGGAACACAATACATTACAAAGATTAATTAGAATAGATCTTGTATCCTGTTCACCTGTTTACTGAGATGTACTGTATGTAATTAGATCTTGTATTCTGTCCACCTAGTCTACTTCAGATAAGTCTACAGTGGTTTCCTTTACTGAGATGTACCTTATCCAAGCCATGATCTTTCATATAGTAAAGCCATTACACATTCTCTGTCTGTGAAGTATTCAGAGGGTTACTAGGCAGGAATGTCATTTTCACTCTCACTGGGACCACTTACCCATCTTTCGTCTGATCCACCACCCCAGCCAGAAGCTTCATTGTATCTGCATTGTAATTCCTCTCAGCTTGCATTCCCAGATAACCCCGGATGAAGTCCTCTGAGGTCATAAACTGCTCCCCTTTCTTCTCAACGCTAGCATTCTGGATTGAAACAAACCGTTCGGTTGTGAAATTCAAAAGAATACTAGTGAACTTGTATGATAATATACGCTCAAATAATAGATGAACACCATATACCTGCCTTACGGACTGCAGAGGTTATGTGAAAGCACCTAAGCTGAATAAGATTCTGTGCCTCTCTCTCACAAGACCACCAACTCAGACCACTAACCCCACAGAGACTATGAAAACACCACCACTGTATAGATAGATACTTGGGCATGATCAGTGGCACTGGGAATTGTATAATGAATATGCAATGATCCAATATATATGCAAATGTACTCAAATAATGTACCATGAATATTCAGGTATTCAAAGTGCAAACATATACATGTCTGTCTAGACCTACTCACAGAACTGCCTTTTATGTAAATCAGACTCAATTTCCTTTCTGATCTTTGTTCACTGCTTGCAAAACACTCTGGTAAAATACTGAAAAAGTTACTTTTCAGTCATTTCTAAAGGGGTTAGTATTTATAGAGGTTGTCGGCTTAGCATGTCACTAGATATTACTATGATGGTGGAGAGATAATTGCTTGCCATCCCTCACACCACCCTACTCAGAGAAAGTGTCATAGCATACCTTTTGAAAGATTTTCCTCAAATCTCCAGCATCCGCTCTTTTAATCAGATGCAGCGCCTTGGGATGGAAAAACAAAATACATAAATAATAGATGATGCAGCTGGTGTCAACTGAGAATTCTTTTCATCACATGGATGTACACAAAAATTAAATACATCACATTAAACATATGATTTCATGACCTAGCTCTACCCTATCTAGTATGCATAAACAAACAAGATGCATAGAGAACACACAACATGAACTTGTGTCTTCATGATTCCAACAACGTGAAGCTTGTCTTCATCATAGCTTGCATCAGAAGGATTCAGTCATGTGGAACTACACTTAAAGAACTATATTCAAATCGTGTGGACTCAATCGCCATGAAATAACCCTTGGTTCAATTATTACCTTGAAGGCCTAAGTAGCAGTGCACACGTTGCATAAAAACAATGAATTATGTGGTTGAACTTCTGCCACTTCAGTGTAGGCCAAACAATTCAATACAACAATGCTACAAAGTTTGGTCTTCAAATTAACCCTCAAAATGTACTGTCAACCTTAACCACTATTCGACCAGAATTAAACCTTTCATCATTTGTATACTCTGCAATGATAAAGCAAGCTAGCAGAGCTGCAGTAGAAACAAGTCAATACATTTGGCAGTTTGAAGAAAGTGAACTTTCTCAGATACAATGGAATCCTACCAAATCACAATGCAGCATTAGAAACTGTTGACACTATTTGCAAACAAAGGTGTAGAGGCTAAGTTAGAATGTGCTAGGCCTTGTACTCAACACAGTCAAGTTAAATTGTCATGTTAATTACCTGAAGTGTACACTTCCAATTGTTTCCACTCATCTCTTTTACAAATTCAACAAAACATTTTCACTTGTGGTAAAAAGAGTTGTGATCAGTTTAATAATAGTTAAAGCTGTAACTGTAATGCATTGTAAGGGCTATGAATATGAGCAACTACAGAAATAGTAGAAGCCTTACTTTAGGCCTAGGCTAATACTAATATTAATAACACTGGCCGGGCCTACTGAGTAACTATCAGGTAGGCTAGGTCCAGTTGTTATGCAATACTACTAGTTAGGCCTGGGCTAAGTCAGGCTGTGGCCATTAAGATGGGCCTAACCTAACCTCATTAACCTACGAAATATGTCAGCCTCACTTCAGCCCAGTTGCTGGTTAGGGCCCTTGTACACTGTTAATTCTCACCCGTGAAACTGGGGCTCCTGACTCACAAGATGCCCTCTTTAAACCGATCATATTTGAGGCCATTTTCAGGGTCAGATGCTCGTTCTGTTGTGCACTTAGGAGCCGCTAAGTTTGGTTAGGACATTTCCCTAAAGACGTTTCCACGCGAACCAAATTACTTTCCAACACCTGTTTAGGCTTGTTCGTTTTAAACGGCCCACTGCTACACAAACGTGACAGCAACGGTTGGGGCAGACGACAGGTCGTTGGATTAGTCGTTAGTGGGCCCTGATACTATTACTAGTTGGGCCTTGCGCCTAGTGTTGTGTGAGCATTTACGTGTATCTCACCCAGAATGTGTAGTATGCAGACATTAGTGTGTAGAAGCAATTAGCAACGTACACATCAGACGACGTTGGTCTGTTGCCATTCTTTCAGCATAACAGAAAGTTCATAAACATGCTCTGTGCATGATCACGAAGGCTGCCCTCGATATGAAATGTGGCAATCCTGAAAAAAGTGATCTGCATTGGCGATCAAGGAAACTGGAGTTGAAGGAAAAAATACTGTAGCTATGACCCTTCCCTATAGGTGTAAATCTTCAGAGCAAAATATAGTTTAAGAAAAGCGAAAATTTGAGAGCTTTTAATCTATCAATGATAATTTCAAAGTCAGTTAAAAGATCAATCAAAATTAACACAACACATTACTCGCGGCAACACGGTGCCATATAAAATTCATATAAATGAAACCGAAGCCTGGTTCTGTTCAAGAGGGACAATAAGTTCTCATCAAGGATATTATGAAAATTCAAGCTTATTAGCAGGGCCGTAGCCTTACGGTGGCGGGGGCATCTGCCCCTCAGTGGCGTCGTGCCCATTGGGGCCCGGGGGGGCACAGGCCCCCCAAATTTTGTCAAAGGTGTCATAAAATTTTGT
>JAAAKB020264671.1:0-18350 GCA_010014835.2 Apostichopus leukothele
GTATTGCACTACCTTTATAAAAAATCCCCCCCCCCCCCCAAAAAAAAAAAAAAAAATTAAAAATCCCCTCAAAATAAGTTGACTGGACGAATTCCCCCCTTTTTAACATCCTAGCACTAACACAACATCATAAAGACTCCTTGCTTAAAGTAACAAAGCATCTGCCCAGCTGTTTTGATGATGTGTCTGATGGAGCCATAAGTGTAATCAGTAAACTCTTCCCAGGCAGACATTGGTAAAGTTGATGTAACCGCTCGTCTAGTTTTCGTAATGTCATCTGTGGGGATAGAGATCAAAGGGTAAAGGTCATTTCATTACTTGGCTGTAACTTCATGTCAAAGGGTAAAGGTTTTCATTATTTGGCTGTAACATCATGTCAAAGGGTAAAGGTCATTTCAACTTCATGTCAAAGGATAGAGGTCATTTCATTATTTGGCTGTAACATCATGTCAAAGGATAATGGTCATTGCATTACTTGGCTGTAACTTCATGTCAAAGGATAAAGGTCATTTCAACTTCATGTTAAAGGATAGAGGTCATTTCATTATTTGGCTGTAACTTCATGTCAAAGGGTAAAGGTCATTTCATTATTTGGCTGTAACTTCATGTCATTTCTAAAGGCTGATACCGAGAGTTGTTGGCTAAGACTGATCTTTCATGTTTTGCTTTGGAAAGTTACAGATTATATAAAAACGATCAAACAGCTGCGGTAACATTAATGCAACAAATCTTCCAATCTATCTATCTTTCTATCAATTAGTCATTCCGTGTGTCTGTCTCTTTATCTGTTTCTTTGGTGAGTATTAAAGCTTGTGTCGTTTGTACAACTGCCTACCAACCAACTGCCTAAGAAATAAAAAACTAGGACATCATACCTGTAGGGTTTCCTCACTAATCCAATTGCCCTGCAGGAGATGGTGTAGGCTGTGAAATTGCACCCAAGTAAAATCCCTTCTTTTAATAGCGGATGTGGCTTTCTTGAAAGACTAAAAGGAATAGAGCAAAAAAAGAAAAGAAAAGGGAAACAAATCTTTCATATTTCTGCAACCAGTAACTGTGCAATGGATTATCTGATAGACTTCATGAGATTTGCTCCAACATATCTTTTCAAATGAATGAATATAGACAAGACTATTTTTAACACAATGAGACAGGAAAAAATCTTTTTGTGTGTCAATGTCTTAAGGGCATTGGCTACCATAAGTCAGGCCTGATAAGAGGGGGGCTACAGGGGGCCCAGGGAAATGCAGCATAGAGAATGACTTACAAAGGGAGGGGTGGGGGGGTCTGGTGACTTATTTGTCCTCAGGTTGCAGTCTGGTTCTATGCCTATCTTTGACATTCACCATCTGTACACTACAGGGAAAGTAACAAACTAGGGCAAAGCCTTTACTTGAATGCTACAAAGTTTTAAGGGGGATAACATAAGAACAAATTTCCAGACCAGACTAGAGAATCTTACAACTACTGTTCTACACAACCATGAGACAGTCCTCTTGTGTCATGTATCTTGACGATTGCCTAATCTTTACTGAAACTTTCACTGTGTACTTCTGCACTCTGATTGGCTAATGAAACATGAGAGCCCACTTCAAAGCTAAATATTTCTAATGTTCGTTCTTCAGATGTCTGTAAAATCATGAGTTTTCTCAGATTTTAGGAGCTATGAGATGAAATGACACATGTTGTTCCCACTCAAAAAGGTGACAAAACCTTTTGGAAATGGAAGATCAAACTACCAATGTTCTTTACAAAGAATGTTCATCAAAACTTTTACTAATTTTTTCTTTCTTTAGACAGTTTCCAAATATCATTAAAGCAATGTGATATACAGGTTGTGAAAACAAAGCAATGCAAAAGTTAGCTACATCACCAGATAACTTTTAGTATTGATAATTTTTTCAATAGCAATGCTACTACATACTAAAATGTTAGTCACGGATAAAAAACAATGAGAATTTTATTTCGGAGAATTACGCACCGATTCTTCTATAAAGCAAAAATGAAGAATAAACCGTTGATAAATTATACCTCTGAATCATTGATGCACTCTAGGATATCGGCAGCATTGGCTTCAAACTGGCGTATCACTTTCCTGACGTCCACAATCGCACAGGTCTTACGTTGGTCTTCGCATCCTGCTAGGAGGCTGTGAAACCAGAATATAAAGATCTTGAGAGAGCGAGATCAGATTAAAAGAGGAGAACGTGAGATGCTTAGGGAGAGCAGTAATGTTGACAACAACAACAACAAACGAATAACAATAACAACAAACGAAAAACAACAACAACAAACGAATCACAATAACATGACTGTTGTTCAGTTATTACCCTCTTGCGATGATACCCCTGGAATCACCAGAATTAAAAACCAAAAGTGGTGAAGAAATTGAATTTTTTTTACTTTCTCGAATATAACATACTGAAAGTCTAGTTCACATTTGAGTTACCTAGAATAAATTGGACCCAGTCCTGCAGGTGGCATACTCCATAGGTTGTTTATTACTCCATAGGTTGTTTATATCAACCTGCCCAAGTGTCAAACAAAACGTAACAGGAGAACATCTTTCTACATTATTACATTACACATTGTACGATAGTATTGGATGGTGAAGTACACGAATGGATGTGCATATGGTGTGAAAACTTGGAGACATGTTTTGACAAGTTTCTTACACTTCAGACCATCAAAGGACAGCAAAGGAAAATGCTGTTATGGGTGAGTGAGTAGGGCTGCTTGCTTACAAGTGACAAGAAATCTGGGCTCTCGTAGCGAAAAATCTACATAGTCACGGTACAGGAGATTGAGGGTGCCATAAATTTGCCAATACACTACATGTCTAGAGAGGCAGTAGCTGTTACCTGGTGAGAACTTCTACCTTGGCTAATTTTCTTTTCTTTGACAATTGAGTGTAAAAATGTCAATGGGACATATAAATGGAGCATGCTGCCTGTAAACAGTATTTGTGCTTGAAACTGTAAAGGAATAAATGCCTCACCTTGAATCGACTGATATTCTTTCCGGCTGTTGAGAACCTTTCCTTCGTTTGTAATTCGGTAACTTGGTTCCCTCCGAGAGTCTTAACTTGAACAGATCAAGGGCAGCCCTGGCATCTTCAGCGGGGTCATGACCTTGGTCCCCCGACTGAATCTCCCGACTAGAATAGGCAGAGAAATTCTAAGAGATGTAAACACAGAAATGCCTCAGAAAATATTGCAACACCCCATAGCAGGGACTGAGAGCATGAAAATATATGGTGTTGTTTCATTCATGGCCAATTTTCACTTGTAGTGGAAGTTCACTTGTAGTGGAAGTTAAATTGAAACAAATTCATGCGAAGTTCATGATAAATAATATACTCCATGATCTTTGAAATTTCCTATAGAGTAGACTGCACAGAGTAGGACCAGTGGTCCGCAATCTTTTAGGCCTGTGACCCAGGAACTTCCACGAGGACAGGGCCACCACCCACCAGACCCCTCCCAGACCCCTCCCACACACCCTAACTTGATGCTAAGAATGTATGCAAGCCAGACCACCAACTTGATGTTAGAAAACAAACTGAATCGATTTCTAACGACTGAAAACTTTTAACGACCACTATTTGGGTAGTTTGCTTACCTAAGATAAAACTGTGTCAGATTAGCTAATCCTACCCGATGGCCACTGCTTGTAAACATATCACTTGTATCGACACAAAAGGGGTGGAACATCTGTAAACAAAGAAATAAAAAACAAAGTTAAAAATAAGCCCACTAGTTTTAGAGAAAAGAAAATTGTACATTATTCCTAAAATACCATAAACGTGGATCAATCCTAAGCAGCTAGACTAAACTTATGGGTCTGAATGGTTGAATTTCTAAAAGAAAAAGAAGATTAGGTTTCCCCAAATAACTATGAAGTCAACCACACACAAAACACAAGAAATATCCATTCTGGGTCTAGCAGCTGGTTGCAACTCAATTGATACTAAATTGATTTATCATATTTCTCTTCTAACAGGACTAACTAAAGTAAATCGTGCTCTGTTCCCTACGACGAGCGCAGTTAGCTGAGCGTTCGCCTTACCAGTTTATTATAATACCAACGTTTGTCCTGTTCCTTTCATGTAAAAAAATATCAGACTTTCTTGAGGAATAACGTACCTGTTTTGACACTACTGCAACATATTAAACGTAAATTATGATATCAAGTTGATATTCTTTTGGTGACAGACATTTCTGTGCATTAAGACCACCTGATCCAAGAAAGTTGACAGCACCATTGGTCAACAAGTCTTTGTGGGCTTTAGGTTAGCCGGTATTCAGATTACCAATTATTTAATTTACAATACTTCAATTTTTTTGCATTACAGTAACATAAAATATTTACCTTCAAAGCTCTGAGGTCATTTTCGATGGATTGTCCTACCAGGATTGCATCAGGTGGTAGAAGCTGAATAATTTCCTCTTGGACATCTCGTAGTCTTGTGGTAACCTCCTGTAAAGTTTCAGCTGTCATGCCACTGTACCTGGTATTTTTTAAAGAGTCAATATTGAAATGTATCAGTTATGATGGACAAGTACAATTTCTATGCAAATTGTGAAACTTCAATGAGAGAATTAACAGTGCCAGCAACTAGCTCTTTTAACATGTGTCCCCAAAAACCCCCACGTCTCACCCACGATGAACCATCGCGTGATATAATATGATATAAACTAATAACTTGATGTATAGGAAGGGTTTCTGCAGACTACTTACTCGGTCAAATAATTGATGATTTCATTTTCTGGTTTGACCAGTCTTGAGTATATCAACTGACCATCCTCCTCAACCAAGCACACTTTGGCCAGCTCCAACCCCTCCTGAGTCTGACACTAGAACGAGCAGAACAAGAAAAATAAACAAACAAATAAATACATACAGTATGCAAATATACTGTAATGGTTTATCAACTTTAATACGCTTATTTTTATTTTAAATATATTATTATTTTTGTCAACCTTTTTGTTGCTCCTGGCAACAATTGATGCCGACAGACGATACAGTAACTGACGATCTGTTATATAAAGTTTGCAAGAATAGGTCCCCGGGCCGAACCTGAACCATGCCTGTTCTTTGTCTTTGCCTCAAATCGTCCTCTTTGAATCACTACTTTTGCTGTGACCCTAAGACAACAGCCTCACCACTCAAGTCAAGGAATGGACGTAACAATGATAAAGGAGTAAGACCAAAGCAGAGACAAAGCTATAAATACTGTGATAAGACTGAATGACAACTCCAAGGAATGTACCGTGGGCAAGATTTAGCATATGGAGGGATTGACATGTATCTGAGTAATTATAGCATAATTATTACATGTATGGGTATTAACCCCGTGTCTAACCCTGTGTCTACCCTTACGTGAGGCATCTTGGAACACTTCTATAGATGAAGTACTTATCTTCTTTACCCACAGAGCCTTGGAATTGTACTTGCAATAGTTTCTACGCTCTTTGGATTTGTAGTAAAACTCTGGATTCTGACTGTGCAAGGAAGGCTGCTTATGTATTCCAAGCTGTTAACTAATTACCCTCCTTGACTCATTTCAGAGGAAGGACCAGTAATCATTACAGTGACGAGATATCAACTGGAATAAATTGTTCTTTATTTGGGCCCCAGAGGAACCCATACTTCCTGATGATGACCACATACCATGGGCCCTTAAAAGCGCTGACCTCAAATAAAAATTTACGTTACATACGAGAGAAAAATTCCATGGCTTGAAAGAAATAACACAAACGAATAACAAGTTGATTTAGAATTTTAATTGTAGGTTCCAGAGGTCTCTAGTACTAGATCATATGTTCCTTTTGTTTGTCCAGAATGTCGACGCTTACCAATCCTAAAATTTGAATTTCTTGGGAGTGAAAATAACGTGCCATGAACAAATAAAATTACTAAACTGAAGTTGGATCATACACAGTAAAGTGTTTGAAACAAAGAGGTATACCATTTCACAATCAAGGGCAAACAATGGGCTATTGTCTGATACTTCATCGGTATGGTTGGTGGAGACAATATTGATGTCATCCCTCAAGGGGTAGTTCAAGCTTGCCATTCTTGTTTTAGAAACAAGGAATGAAGACCTTCCTTTAAGATGAATAATTGAAACATCATGGTTAAAAAATAACAAACTATAGACCTACTCTTGAATGTGATAAAGTCAAATTAAAATGCAGTGTTTTTGTTTTACTTTGATTGACAAGCTTTTGGCAATTTTACCAAACCTTACTCAAAATAAGGTTGTAACTGGTCAAGCTAAAACATTTTCCGGGTTTTGTCACTATAAATTGAATGTTAAGTAGAGAGTAATTGTAAATTTCAAAATTTTTGTATAAGACATTTTCAATTTTTTTAAAACTTTAACACTGTTTGAAGAAAATCTTGGTAAGCAATGACAATTGTGGGATTGGAATTTTTTGTGCAGGATAGTATCCATTTTTTTTTACCAAAATGACCTAAAAAGCTGTTTTAATAACACAACAAATCACCTTCAAAAATGAAAAAAAAAAAATGGAAAGTTGGAATTTACCTGGATAGTTATCATTAGCACCATCTGTTTCTGCAACAAAGATGAAAATTGTATCTCTGAAAATCTATTTTATGTACATTCTATATACAGACACACTCTATACAGTAGTGTTTCTGGAAAGGAAGTTTGTAACTAATGAGACCACAGATTCTTTTTAGAAGTTATTAAAACTTTAAGAGAAAATCTAAAATGGTTGAACCAAGCCAGTAGAATGCAGTTGATGTGTAGGGACAGGTAAGCAAAGAGGGCTTCCATTATTGATTTCAATAGTGTTTGTGTATCTTCATGATAATGCCCTTACATATTAATATTTTGATTGTGATTTCTTTACACCCTATCGTTTTACACCCCTTTCTGATGAAATTAAAGAGTTTTAATAGTGTTGTCATACTTAACTCTTCCACTCACACCCTCCTCTCACTCTCTCCTCTCACTAACCCCTCACAATTTCTCCCTCCACCTTCTAATGCCCTCCTTTTCATATTAAGAGAAAAATACGACTAAATCGTTGCCAACCTTTCTTTGTTTCCGATGATCCTGTCTTGAACAATGCTGCGACCAGATCTTGCTTTGATGAGAATCCAACCTTTGTTTGCTATAATAAAGAAAAAGAGAATCCATTTGCAAGTAGGAATGAGGATCATCTATTCGAAGCTATTGCTGAACATAATTGCGTCCAAGCCTCCGACTGTCTAATTTCATTTGCTGTATGCAAATCAGGGATTTACAATCTCAAAAGATAACATTTCCTGTTTCGTCTCTTTGAACAAGTTCTTCAGCCGGCCCCCTCCATCTGCTCTCTGTTTTGTTACTAAATGTTTTGAGCCATATCACCTATAACTAATGTCATTCATCGTATATGGCATTCTGTTTTAAGACAATGAAATCAATTACATGTTAAACTTGCATTTCTATTCTTGTAGGAACCAAAAGAAGTAAGAAAAGACAGCCAATGCCAAACCAAGGAGGAAATACTCACTACTTTGGATATTTCAGTCAACTTCACAAAGCAGTCCTTGTGACTTCTGTAGCAGCTGCTGGAGACACCATGCATGACAACAACCAGGACTTTCGAAATCTCTTGTGCTCGTCTAAGAGTGCACCAACTTAAAATAGCAAAGAAGAAAGGAAACAGAGAATCAATTCATCCTATTATGCAAATTTACAGTAGACAGACATGTCTTCACACTTGTTCTGAACAGCAGCAAGAATGCAATTATACCCACCTCCCTAATTCAACCCCCCCCCCCTCCCCCAGAAAAAAGGCAAGAAGCAGGTGTCCATAGCTTGTACTCATTATAAGTTTGTTTGCTGACAAAATTGGCAGGTATAAATACAAGAAAATGAACAGTGCAAAACTGTTTGAGAATTTAAAAAGAAGGCTGAAAAGAGGAACATTTTTTTAGCTCATGTTTCCCCGGAACCCCTAATTCCCCTCGGGCTCAATCTGTTACCCCACCCTGCGACCCCCTCTCATCAAGCCTGATTACAAGTATCAAACTGAATATCACTCAAATGTTCCTGATTTTCATTGCCCTAAATATATGGCATGGTTCAATCGTTCAGTGTCCAACAAGGTTTATAATTTATATGTACATGGAATGATTGGAGCATTCACAACCTCTGTAGCAGTTTTGGGTTTATTAATTTTTGTTTAGAACTCATACGGTACTGAAAATGACTTGATTCTGTGCACACAAACTGTTATACAAATTTGAGGTTGTGTTATACCTTGCCATGAACTTTGCATAACATTTGCCTGTATGATACCACATTAATTATTCGCTAGGCCACATGTTTGCAGTACTTACTGAATGGTGAACACTTCTATTTCTGATATTTGAACTACGGAGACCTTAAATCTAAATGGTTCGACAAACCAGCACTCTCTTATTACAAAATTAATATGCAAATTTGAAATGAGGTATTATATGTTTTTTCCCTCACCGTGGTTTACACTGAGATTGTTTTCCCAACAAGGACTGGTGCAGTAGATTTCTAATCTCCTCCAGAGGTACCCTAGAGTATGTTTTCTTACATCTGCACTGTCGTTTCTGTACAACATGTTGTGTGTGATTCTTGAAGCAATTTAGAAAGATCCTAGGAATGTCCTGAAGAAGAAGATAAAAAAAAATAGAGTAAGATATTTCAAACATATTTAGAAAATTATGTTCTTACAAATTACCAGTAAAACCAAAGAGCCTGTCACCTCCTCCTCAGCCCCCCCCCCCTCATAGGGTGTGTCCCAATCTTTTGTTTCTGTTCTCTATTCAAGTTTATATCACAATCACTACAGTAACTTTTTGCTCTGGTCTCCCTGGTGTAATTACTTCAGAGTGGGCCCCAAAATCTGAGTGCACTATCAGCACAAATTGTCCAATATTACTGAAGTCAGCTTTATCTGGTATGTATGGGTCAAGTGGTGACATTCCTGTCCAAGTACTAGAAGACCTCTTGGGGTACTTTAGGAGGTTAAAAGGGGTGCTGCTACAGTACTCCGAGCTCCATGAAGGCCGGGGTAGTGGATGGACGGGAGAGGTGGGCCAATTGGGAAACAATTAAGGATTTTTGAGGGGGATTTATTCTACTCCATAATCTGACTAACAGATCAGTCTCAAATTAAGCGAAATATTAATATTAAACACATATTTGACTGTATCTTTAAATGTATGCAAACACTTACAAAGGATCCAATTTTAGACTTCCTATAGACTGTTTGCCCAGGTTTTGGATAAAGGAAGCGTAAAGTTTGTGTCCTTAAACAGTGGCCCATTTTATGGTTTTTCCAGCAAATATACCAATGAAATAGTTGAATTCTATTGCTAATTAAAAAATACCTAACAATTAAATCAAACATTGACATCAGAATTCTATATTGGTGACATGCACAGCTGTAATCTTCACCACCATACAAATGTTGTTTCAGTCATAGTTGAGAAACTTAATAACTTTACCTTCCTTCTGACTTGATCTCCCTGATGATGGGACTTAAGTTTTGAATTCAACTCAGTGCCATCTAAGAAACAAGAAAAAATATGCATTAAATTAAATCAAACATTTCCATTTAAGGTAAAAAATTCAAGCATTAGATTGTGAGAGTGTCAGTTGTTTACAAATTTCCCTTGTCTGAAGATGTTTCTGAGTTGGTTGACCATGATAACTTACTTTGAGTTTGAATTTCGATCATTTATTCAAGAACCAACAAAAATAGCACATGTAAACCAAGTATGAGCCACCAATTTGAATGTTAGTCTGCCTTCCACCATGTAAGAAAATGATGGAAAGGCAATTAATTAGTAATCAACAATCATCATTATTGTCACAACATTTAACAGCACTTCCAGCTGAACTGCAAATCTGTATGGTAGTGAGCATAGGCGTAGGAGGCGGGGGGCTGGGGGGGCTGCAGCCCCCCCAACCCAAAATTTTTGTGAATTTCGGGCAATATGCTGAGAATTTTTTGGGCACCTACTGAAAGAAAATAATTTGCAATGTGTTTTTCAATGGTTAAACTGATATTATTATGATCATTATTATTGTATCGACTTCCCCAATAATTATATCCAATATGGAAGGGTAATAACACGGGAAATGATTGTATGTTATTCGCATGCGATGTAATAACCGATGCATGCCTATATGATATGCACGTTAACATGTTGAACGCGCGCGGATCGCGCGAAAAATTCTGGTTATATTTTTCGGGCAAGTCGTTACAGCCCCTCCAAATCATGTTGGGCTCCTACGCCTATGGTAGTGAGGATATTCTAACAAAGTTCAATGGGGCATGAGCTGAAATGATCAACAAATGTTTCAGTTTCCACAATCAGTGATTTCTCAAATGTCAATTCTTCATGCCACCTCACATAAATGGCAGGTCCCTTCCGATGTTCAATGCCATCTGTTTTATTTGAAAACGTGTGTTAACATGGCACACGACTGCATAGAAATAGAACTTGGTTGATGTCCACATCGGAGGATGAGACTGAGGGGTAACCTCAACTTGATAACAGTTAACACATGTCTAGCCCAACACTACAGTGGCGAACTAAATACAACATCCCTAATTAGTAATAGTAGCGTAACTTACAAACACATTCACGACTAGGGTCTAATACGACAAATTACTCGGTGAGCTATGAATCTTTGGTGACCAGTGACAATGACCACTTTGGGCGAATGTTGTTACTGATTAGCATGGACTTGCTGATATTGTATTAGGCCTATGTATTGTATTTAAGCTATATAACTTATTCGCAGTGTTAGTCAACAGGGTGAGCGGAGAAATCGCTTAGTTGTTTATCTTCCCGAGTTAGTGTCGACCCTAATGACCCCACGATATTCAGATATTATGACTTACTTTCGTGACCGTGAACTCCAGGTACAAACCCCTCCGAATATGATCCCATTACCAGGTTTCAAGTGAGCTGGACTAGAAATGACTTCAAACCTCGTGTATGACTTCGTATCTCAGAATATTTACATCAAAGTCGAAAGCATGCAATATTATGTGGCTTTAACGCGTACTTCCGTATCCATCACACACTATGGCTTAATACTGTAGTAAATAGGAGTACATCGCAGCGTATTTACATATGTAGCAGTACCCTTTAGTGTACAACTGAATGTATATATATATGTAATAATATGTCCGATGCGCGTAAATTCAATAGGGAATACTAAACGATGGCTCTCCATACAGAAAGTGTTCGTTTTATAACTACTTAAGACAGTACAGAAGTATGCGTAGTGGTAGCAGTAGTACATATAGTATACAAATATCAATAGATCATGAACGGTGTAGCTGTAGCCACGGACCACAACTTGTTCTTCATTTCGAGTTAGTTCCCATGAAGTTCCTAGGCTAGGCAAGCTAACCTCACTGTCTTTTTCAGGTATATACTTTTTTCTCGTAATATAGTCCGTAAATTAGACCTAATGTCAAACTGATATCTCTCAACGAGCTTGTTCTGCGTCTTGGTAGTGTTGTTGAAGGGGGCGAATAGAGTGTACTTACAGTGGGTGTGCTGTGTGCAGACATAGCCTACTACTTCTAGTTCTACTACAGTCTGTGGCATAGGCTGTGCTCTTTCTACAGTCATTTGCAAATAGTATATATATTTAATTTAATGTAGACAATGTCTACATATAATACTCGGTTTATATTTCTCAAACTCACTGCTACACTAACCCATATGTGTTCTTTTTGTAGTTAGCTTTGTGGTGTAGTTTTATCCTTCTATTGCATGATTTGATCACAGTTTTTCATATTTATTTGTTTTATTGCCAATTGTATACAATGGGAAAGGAAGTCTCCTGTAAAGTCTTAAAAAGACTTAACAAAATAGGAGATTGATCAGATTGTGCTTGTAATGTGAAGGTCCTGATTTTGGGCCTAGAACCGTTTCTAAGCAAGGCAAATTTACCTAAATTTGCACATGTGCATTTAAGTTTTCCGCATAAATCCTTTCATTGGTTAAAATATTTCATGAAAATGCTACAAATTTCAAAGTTGACCAAATTTCTTGTTCACAGGTATAAATTGTACTGTTTTAGATGATTAAGGTAAAACTTGCACTCCAAAAAACAACTGTTGTAGATTTGTCAGTGCAGCCATGTACATAGTACCCAAATTTAGGGAACACAGAAATACTGTATGTTGTGCCTTACTTAGTACTAACCACATAGATTCATCTACAGAAGACCCAGCTGAGCACCAGTACACAAAAGTGGTTTTGAACAGCATGTCAAGAGATCCTAATTTCTGTTGGATTTTAAAGCTGGGAACATAGTGCTTTTTTTATCCACAGCATTACGCTCAAATATGTAGAAGTACTTATATAATATAATCTTGTTCTTTTATATAGGATCTCATAGTTGATCATTTGACAGACTTGCAATATTCTCATACTTGGAATTGGCCATGAATCAACCAGAAATTAATTTGGACAGAATAATTGAGCAGCTCCTTAGTTCTGCAGGAAAGCAGGTAATGGATGGCTACTATACGTCCTACAGTACTTAGTAACTAATGTGTATATCTTCTTTGTTCTATACCCATCAACTTGATTGCATTCATGCAAACTTGTATACTGCTCGATATGTAATTTTGGTCGTAAAGCTTAGAACTTTTCGTTTGAACACCTATTTGACTCTCACTTTTGTAAGTAAGTTCATCCACACCTGAAAACTGACTTGGCAATGATAAAACTGAAGAAAGAAATAGTGAGTAGTACCGCAGTACAGTTTATTCAATGAACGTTTTCCTAAAACCATTCATTTTGACTTGTGGTTATCATTTTTTGGCAAATTATAGCTTCGTCTTCATGTAGAATACTGTAGCTGGCTATAGCAACATTCATAACAGTATCTTTTCTCACTAGATTCATTCCCGTTACTTGCTAACAATGTTTGCAAAAAATATCGCTAAGGTTTTGTTTTTGTCCATAATGTTGCAGTTAGTTATATTGTATACTATAGATATATGGCCTCAGCAGTTGCAATGAGCCCTGATTAGGCCAGATGCAGTGCCTCGGGTAGAGCCTACATGTGATCATCGTGTGTGTTATTGTCTATTACTTTCAGTAGAATGTTTCTTTGAAAAGCAATTAAGACACTTTAGAAGACCCAGTTATTATAAGCTCTCTCAAAATTCAGAATATTTCACAAAAATAATTTTTGATCCCAAAGTGGGAAGGAGTTACCTAGTTTACAGAGTGCCAAAGCTTTGGCAAATGACACATAGTATGGAGCCGAAGTTTGGTTGGCACACATGTATACATCCATTGTGGCTGAAGTAGGTAATGATAATGGAGTGTCATATAAATCTAAGAAGGTCACCTGGGAGACCCATGGGGCCATGGTTGATTTCATATGTTTAGTAATAATGTAAAACCTAGAAACATGCACCATTTTTTTCATGTCTTGGGTATGTGTCAGATCAAGTTGTTTCAATACATCCATAATTAGGTTCAGCTACCGGAGAGTCAGATCAGGCAGCTATGTCAACTGTCTAGGAAGCAGTTTCTGGAGGAGCCAATGCTGGTGGAGCTCAAAGCTCCCGTGAATATCGTAGGAGACATCCATGGCCAATACCAAGACTTGATACGGCACTTTGAAAAGTGCCGCTTTCCTCCGGAGGCAAATTACCTCTTTCTTGGCGATTATGTTGACAGGTGAGTTTGCTCGTGGTCATCGAGGGTGACAAAGCCAAAAACTGAATTACACGAATATCTAGGAATTTGTTTACGATTAGAAATTTAATTTAATTTTCATGTAAAGGAGAACTATTTTAACGATTGGTTGTAAATTAACTGCTGATTAAGAATCAGCTTTTGTTTTATTGATCTGTTCTATAATTAGAACAGCAGTTGTGGAAACATGGTTCAATATTACTCTCTTTGTATATCTGAAATGACTGCAAGTTGCTATCCAATTTTGGCGAATAAATGTCTCTTGACAATGCACGACAGTAAATATTGCAGTTAACTGTAATGTACATACTACTAATT
The DNA here is from genome assembly GCA_010014835.2 of Apostichopus leukothele. Taxonomy (NCBI): domain Eukaryota; kingdom Metazoa; phylum Echinodermata; class Holothuroidea; order Aspidochirotida; family Stichopodidae; genus Apostichopus; species Apostichopus leukothele. The sequence continues at coordinate 14,065 of JAAAKB020264671.1, forward strand.
AGTGCCTTGCTTAGTACTATTAATTTAGGGAAGAAATGCAGTCTTGCAAATCAGTGTGTAGTATCATAAGGCTTTTTTAACAATTTGGGCGTTAGGGTCCCGGAGCGACTGTTAATTCTATCATTACTGTCGTAGATGAGAGCTGGATATAACAGAAGAATTGGCTATAGCATTATCCATTGGGTTAAAACCTTTGATGCAAACAGTACGGCTTGTGTTATGAATCACAGGGTCTTCTCTGGTTATTTCCCTATTAAAAGGGAATGCACCAAGGATCCCCCTTAATCCCAAACAGTACCTTCTTGTGTTGTGTGCAGAAGTTTTGGCTTTGAAATTGCGGGCTGACCGTATTTATGTCCGAATTCCAGTAGGCAATGTTAACATCAAAATGTTCATGTATCCTAATGATACAACTATTTTTTGGTCTGAAGGTCAACTTGATAAATTCAAACATTGTCCCTATCAGTGCTCATAATCAGAAAGTTCATTAAAAACGTTGGTAAGGATTTTCTTTTCAGCTTTAATTTGAAGGGAAATGATATTTCTAAGGTCAAAAATTAGTTGATTCGCAACTGCTGTTTTGCTTGGAGCGATCTCACTTAAGAAACCCCAGTGTCGAGTTACGGTGATCAGATTGGCACAACAGCTTTATCAAGATTAATAATGAAGTAATTTGGTACAAGAAGTGTTTTACTATTCAAATGTGCTGTATGTCAGGGATTTGTATGACATGTCTGTCGTATACTGCTTTTATTGATAAATTATATTGTCCAAGTTTTCCTTTCACTAACTGAATGGGATTATGCATTCTATCCCACATACATGGGTACCATCTAGGTATTCATTACAGTTGCCTAGGCAACCATCAAGTCAGTCGGTTATCAGCCGGTTATATTGAGCAACCACATTGTGTTTAAAATGGGACAAAAGTTCTTAAAGGCACCCCTTTAAACTGGAGTAGGATTTTTGTTTCTTGTAGCAAGATTATAGATACTAAAATAAGGAACTTTCAGTACCAGTTTATCCATCGTATCATAGCTACAAATAGTTTTCTTAGTAAAATTAATTTGATTGATAACCGCAGTTGCACTCTCTGTGGCGAGTCTAACTGTAACTTAAGACCACCTTTTCTAACGTTATAACTTATAGGGCAATTGGAGATATTTGGAATAAAAAATGTCTTGAAACCCTTAATTCAAAAGTTGCGGTTGAGTGTCTTTTGGTTATGACTATGAGAACAACATGAAATGGTATAGCCGCCCTTATAATTTTTTTATGCCAAGTAATTTACCTTTGTAGAATTAACAAATTAAGCATTCCAAGTTCTGATATTTTCAAACATTCATGCTTTCATTTTTCTTGAGTGTTGAAAAAGCACAAAGAAATTAAATTGCTAAGAGATTCTTTGCACTACTGATTAAGGAAATGATGCTTTTGGTGTCATGAAACAAACTTTTCTTTCTTTTCAACATAATTTGTTGTGCAGAAGAGTTGAATGCAAATAAAAAAAAAGAAAGAGATGAATTATAGCCACATTATGTAATAACATACAATATGTTTTGCAATAGTTTCAGTTTCAAATTTTTCTTTTGATGTTTCTTACATTTGATGTTCTATGACCTTCATCAATTTGTCTTCCTTCATTTCCTTTCTTAATTATTATTTGTAAGATTAATATTCATAAATTGTTTGCAATATTATATTGGAATAAACTGAGGTGAACTGAACTTTTGTGTTGCTGTAGCTTTGCAGACTGTAACACTAAACGGTCCGCATAAAAAAAAAAAATGAAAATGGAAGAAGTACGCTACAAATTTCGTGGTATAATATTCCTACGGCGTTCTATATTTTCTCAAGTTTTTGGACATTTGACTGACGTTTTGGTCTCTCTATCTATTTTCAGAGGCAAGCAATCCTTGGAGACAATTTGCTTGATGCTGGCTTACAAGTTGAAACACCCTGAGAATTTTTTCATGCTTCGAGGAAACCATGAATGTGCTAGCATAAATAGGTGAGTACACATCTACTGCCAGCTGCTTTTATTTTTCCTCCCACTCGATATGTCGATAGATAAGTAGGACAGCCATACAATTATATATATTGCCTACATATAAGAGTCTTTATAAAAGCTAACACGAAAGTCAAAAGTAACCGTTGCTCTTCAATCGATCGTGACAATTACATGTGCTGTGAGTGCAATGAGCACAAATAATGAAAAGTATAATTATAATAATATATGTGGAAATTTATTACTATATGCCGTGATATAAAGCATGCTCAATTTTATGTGGCATTTTTTCTTGTTGATTGAGCACCGCAAGTTTGTAATAATTTTCACTTTGATGTGACGTAGCTTAAAAAAAAAAGAAACAGACATCGCGATATGCGTCGTCATTTTGCAGTTTGTGTATGCCGGAGCATTACCGGCTAGTACAGTTTATCACAAAATTTAAGAAATTCAAGGAAAAAGAGATATAAGAGATAAAATGTGCACATCTACTGGTATATTTGTCAAGGAGAAACACATGTTCTGGGTTAAAGCAGTCTCAAGTTTGTTTACTCCTCAAGTCTATAGTGAACATCTCTTTCCAATGACAGCTCCCTATGTGTCAATTATAATGCAAAGTTGAAGTAACTGGTTGCCTGTCATGACCATAGTCCATCTCTCCCTGTTCGGACAGGTTTTCTGTACTGTGCTGTCACGTCATGCTTCAAAGCACTTGCACTGACAGTATGAGCAGTATGAATGTCATGTTTACATCAGATAAATGGTAGCAACTGCTTGTACTGTCAGTACCAGTGCTTATCCACCTTAACCCACCTATCCTTTGTAACCGACCTATCCTTCTTAACCCAAGTACAAACCGTAACCCACCTATCCACCTTAACCACCTATCATTTGTAACCCACCTATCCACCTTAACCACCTACCGTCCTTAACCCACCTACTCTCCATAGCCCACCTACCCTTCTTAACCCACCTACTGTACCCTCCGTAACCCATCTACCCTCTGTAACCCACCTACCCTCCGTAACCCACGTACCCTCTGTAACCCACCTATCCTCCTTAATCCACCTACTGTACCCTCCGTAACCTATCTACCCTCAGTAACCCACTTAATCTCTGTAACCCACCTACCCTCCTTAACCCACCTATCCTCCTTAACCCATCTATCCTCCTTAACTCACCTATCTTCCTTTAACCCACCTACTGTATCCTCCTTAAACCCACCCATCCTCCTTAACCCACCCTTCCTCTGCAGTCAATGTATTGATAACTGCAGTGAGAGTTTGATAGATCTTGGCTAAGTATTGAAGTTGTTTTGATAGACTAAAAGAAAACCTGCCGTGAGATCTATGCGACAAACTGACAAAGTACTTTCCCTTCAAGCACATTCGGTGAAGAGATGATTTATGCTGCGAACACAGGCAGCAGCCTCTTTCACTGCAACATCCCCTATGGCAACATTAGTATATACTTGGTGATTCATTAATTTAATAGCAACAAAGTCAACTGAATGTGTTCATTGGAGCATGGTAATTATATGCATGAGCGGGGGCTATGGTGTGAAGTTCACCTGGCTGAATTCACTGACAAGGTTTCATAAAAATCTGGAATGGAAAAGTGTTTCTTCAGTTATGGAACGGTAACAGAAAACTCTGACGGTACCCCAATGATTACAGTGCACCCTACTTTGAGAGCTTGCATATTGTTACAGGATTATATTTAGTACGAGGCAAGGTTGTGCGATTGTTATAAGTGGCTGTATAATGAGTATGAACCATAGTTAATCATAGTTATATACACTGTACTATTATATGTGCAGTAATCTTTCTTATGATTCACAGTGATTATCATTACAAATGTCTGTAATCATTGAGGGTGATTACATTATTACTACACTGCAATATAATCCTTCGTATACACATGACTATAATCATAGATATATACAGTACTATTATATGTGTGTAATCATACTTATGATTCACAGTGATTATTATTACAAATGTCTGTACTCATCGATGATGATTACATTATTACTACACTAATATAATCATTCGTATACAGTACTATACACATGACTGTAATCATAGTTACATACAATACTATTATATGACTAATCATAGATATATACAGTACTATTATATGTGTGTAATCATACTTATGATTCACAGTGATTATCATTACAAATGTCTGTACTCATTGAGGATGATTACATTATTACTACACTAATATAATCATTCGTATACAGTACTATACACATGACTGTAATCATAGTTACATA
>JAAAKB020264994.1:0-18321 GCA_010014835.2 Apostichopus leukothele
GAGGTCAAAGGTCATTTAGGGTCACTAGGGGTCAAATTGTCAAAACCTTGTAAACACGATAGCTCAAGAAAGGAAGCTTGGGCAAACCTCATATTTAATGTGTAGAAGTACCACATTGAGTACAGGAAGCCTATTATTTTCTGTGGAGGTCATTTAGGGTCACCCGGGTCAAATTGTGAAAACCTTGTTAACACAATAGCTCAAGAAAGGAAGTATGGGCAGACCTCATATGTAGTGTTTAGACGTACCCCATTGAGTACAACAAGCCTGTTTTCGGTGGAGGTCAAAGGTCTTTTGGGGGACACTGGAGTCTGCGTTTACCAACATACAAAAAAAACTGAAGTAAATGTGGAATGCAATAAATTGTTCAAAACATTTTCAGCGAGGCTGATTATAAAAGTCAACATAACAGCGATCATCTCACGCTGGGCCGTGACTGTCCATGTGGAACGTATACATTGTAGTGTGCGAAAGTAGACATTGCCATTGCCCCTGTGAGTAGGTTGGGAACGCATCATTAACGTAAGTGCTTTTGAAATTGAGAGCACTGCTTTCTGATTAATTTCCTTTAGTTTCTGACACTTCATGTAAAATTTTTACTTTGGTTTTACCCCCTTTTTTCTATTTTCACTTTTCGCTTAATTTTCTTTCTTTTTTCCTGTTTTTTGGGGGGGATTTCCCACGAGCATTGCAAATTTCCCCGCGAACCTGGTTCGCAAGGTTTTCCAGCCCTGTATCTTACTTGAATCAGAAATACTGTGCAATATCTTAAACTGCTTTGAATTATCAAGATTAAATACCTCAGGGATTTAATTTGACAGAAAACATGTGACCCTAACCTATTACAGTTTCCCCTATTAGTGCTTGTTTTTACAAAAAGTACATTTAGTGACAGATATTATCCAAATATTTGCCCAAATATGATGCTGATGGAAGGTCATTTGAATTCAACAGAGGTCAAACTCTGGAACCTTTTAAGCTTGCAAATGCAGTTATTTGTATGATGACAGGCTCTTCTGTGTCACTAACTATCATAGGATTTGACCTTTCCTCTTCTAAGTGGCTGAGAGGGTCTCTACTTTCACTAATGACTGTTATCTGTCATCAACATTCAGAAGGGTAGTACCTTTGCAATGATCAAGTTATCTGGTATGATGTTCTGGTACTTGAGAGATTTTGTACAAACATCAGAGATTGACCTTATGCCATGCAAGACTGACAGTTCTTTGTGGAGGTCAGAGATTTTGGAGGTCCTGAGGAGATCAAACTCTGGAAAGTTTGTAAAGAAGGTATCTCACGATGGGGAATGTCTACAAATGCTACCCTTTGCATGAGGCTTGCCCATAATGAATAATCCCCCTTGTTGTTGGTTGAGGTCAAAACCTGAACACTTGAAATTTGTGTTCTCAAGAAGGGGAATGTCGACAGATATGAAGACTAACATGTAGGATAATGTTTGTATTTGAATGGTGGATTGCTTTGACATTCAAGAAGTCAAAGACTTGCTAAAAACTGATGAATCTGCATTGCTGTGAAATGTTAGTACAAAATCCTGTAAAAATTTGCCAGTATCAATTTGTCTGTGTTAAAGTCCTATTCCGATGACCAATGTTGATTTCTCAATAAAAAAAAATGCCAGTCACTTCCTCATAACATTTTGTTTGACAAAGTTATATATTTTTTAGATTTGGTGATATTATGAAGTTGCATAGATCTGGTAACACCAGATTGAATGATGCATTTAACTCAATTTACCCAGAGGTAAATTTAAATTATACTAACTTCAAAAAAAGTTACATTTTGATGAAATTGTAAGAACAGGGAATCTTGACAGCTAAGGATAAAGCTAAGGATAAGTGAACAAGCTTTGGAAAAACATTTGCCATTATGACATCACAGACCACCTGTTGTAATGTACTCCAAGAAAGAATCAAAGGTTTACCCGGTCAAAATAGGTTCCATTCAATCAACCATATCTTGAGTTAGGAACAAGTTACTGGGATGGGTTTTTTTAAGTAACAGTGTGAAGTATTTTCCCCTTCCATTCAAGTGTCACATTATCTGCCACTGGAACATCCCTTCAAAAATTCAGCTGTTCTGATATGGCAAGTAACCACCAAATGTGACTTTGGTTTTCTTTAATTTTAGAGGAAGGGTGCATTACCAGTTCCAAAAGGAGCCAGTCCGATCCTAGGACTAGAGGTGTCTGGCAGAGTGCATAAATTGGGACCAAAGTGTTCTGATAAATGGAAGGAAGGTAGGATTAAATGTTTGACTTGATTGATATGGGCTCAGGCCATAAACAGCTGCAAAGTTGTATGGATTTTCCATACTTGATGCCCAAAATCTTGAATACAAATGAAACTTGGATTACAAATATCCCCTGAAAATACCTTGTTATCACTGATTTTTTTTTACCTCAGCAAAGCAATCTTAATCACATAGACTAATTTAAACATGGTGCTAACACTATTTCTTGTATTTGCAACAAGATTTGAAGCAGGCAAGTTCAACCACACCAAGCAGGTACAAAAATTTATACTGTAGCTGTTGATTGTTATGAACTTAGTGTTTTCAGAAAAAGTTCTTAAACTGATAACAGTGACTTCTGCTTTGTTATAAAGTCAAGTACCTGTCTTTGTTACTTCAGATGATAGAGTAATGGCTTTAGTCAATGGTGGAGGCTATGCTGAGTATACTACAGTCGATGAAGATCATGTTATGGCCATTCCTGATCACATGACCTTCACTGAAGCAGCAGCAGTTCCAGAGGTCTGGCTAACTGCATATCAGTTGTTGCATCTGATTGGTAAGTATGTTACTACATTTTTCTGAGACTGGAGAACATTGCTTGCATGCATAATGATATACCTGAGCAGTAACATCAACTATGTCTCATTTTGTTTCAGCCAAAGTCTCTGAAGGGGAGTATGTATTAATCCATGCAGGTGGTAGTGGGGTAGGAACAGCAGCTGTTCAGCTGGTGGTCTCAGCTGGAGCTCATGCCATTGTTACTGCTGGATCACAGGAAAAGATAGACAAAGCTCTCAGTCTTGGTGCAACGGCAGGAGTAAACTACAAGGTAGAAGAGTTCCATGAAAAGGTCGCAGAGCTGACAGAGGGTAATACTAATAGTACTTATTACAGAATGAGTGCAACTACAATGTCTGTTGGTATGTTTGTAACTTGAACTATACTTCAACTGCTATCATATTGAAGCAATCATTTGAACTTCATTGCTTTTTAAGGTCAGTAATTTTAGAACAAATGTTGGTCTGTGAATTGAATACAAATGAGGAAAGACACATTGCACATTGGAGGTTTTCCATCACTGAATGCTTTATTAATTATCATGTCAATATCAATTGTTTTGGTTGTTTACCACAGTTAAAGCCTTCCTTTCTCTCTGTGATACAGGTAAAGGAGTCAACATTATCTTAGACTGTGTTGGTAGTAGTTATTGGTCAAAAAACTTGGAAGCACTCGCAATGGATGGAAGATGGGTTCTGTATGGCTTATTGGGAGGCCCAAATGTCAAGGGAAATTTCTTAGGAGGTTTATTGAGAAAGAGGGCTACTCTCTCTGCAACAACTTTGAGGACAAGAACTGATCAGGTAATATAGCAAGAAAGTTTTGTTTTGCTTCTAAATTTGTTATGGTATATTTTTATTGTATATCATCATTCAATGGGAAGATGTGCATTGTCTTCTACACATGAAGTTTGTGAGCAAATGTACATTTCTTGATAATGTGCTATGTACTAAAAGGATGGTACGATAATAATACAGAGGCCATCTGCCATCAAACAGGAAATTTATGAAAGAAAAGTAATCTTATTGATGATGTACATGGACTTTAAGGAACCATGGCAAAATCTATTTTGTCAGCAAATCATGATATCTTTTATATAGTAAACAGGAGTCTAGTTACCTATTAATCCCTTACCCATGCAGCCACTTATTTGTTACCATCTCCTGTTAGCAAAGGTAACCTAAATAATGTTCCAAATTGGTATACGTTTTTGTTTACTTTTACAGTACAAGGCACATCTTATTGAAGAATTCACAGCAAATGCCTTACCACTCTTTGGAAGAAGTGAACAATCACAACTTAAAGTTGTAGTAGATAAAGTTTTTCCACTTGCTAGTATACAAGAAGCTCACCGGTATGTGGAAGGAAGTAAAAACATAGGGAAAGTAGTTTTAGAGATAAAGAGGGATGAAGGAGAAGTGCCACCAGAAGCTGATTGTGATGAAAATGTGGTGACAGAAGAAGCAGCTGCCCATAGTGACCTTTGAAATCCTTTGAAGATGACTACACCCATTCAGGTTGGGTACTATCTTGTAAGAATACAAGTAAGCTACCCTCATGTAAAGCAGCTGCCCATAGTGACCTTTGAAATCCTTTGAAGATGACTACACCCATTCAGGTTGGGTGCTATCTTGTAAGAACAGGAGAAAGCTACGCTCATGTAAAGCTTTAAGAAACAGACACAATGAATTTACAGCATATCAATATTTGGAACACATAATTTGCTGAATCTAAGTTCTGAAGGAAGAGCTTTGCCTTGAAGTATTAAGATTGTAGTATAAATGGATGGAACCAATAGATAATTCTCAGACCTTCAGAGGTTTTACAGCAATGACTAGTTACTTTTTGCTGGATATGTAAAATCATAGGAAGTATCAGTATAGACTTTGCATTGTGGCTGACATTTACCTTGTGGCAATTTTACAATGACCTTGGTAGAAGCCTGTGCATTTCCTCAGACTGGTTCCCTGGAAGGGCTTCATCATGTCATGTCAGTTGTTGATTGAGTACTCAGTGGTGAGTTAGAGACACTTTTAGTCACAACACAATAAAAGGCCTTGTTGCATAACTGTAAATTTTAACTCTTTCAATTTTCTCAGTCAATTGAGCTAAAATAGTTTCAAAAAGTTGAAAGGATGTTAATGCAGAGCGTTATTGAATGTTTGATTGATATGATAGGCCCATGTCTGGGCAGTAATAATAACTACCAAAGAATTATATCAACTGTCATATTTAGTCAAAGGAAGCCCAAACATGAAATGTTTTTAAAATATTTCTATGCATAGAGTTTTAATCCAATAGCATTACATTTGATGATGATGGTGGATTGATGAGGGGCCTCAAAAATGTAAAATAATTAGTAGTCAACGTGAAATATTTTCAAACTGACCTTCATAGGACTTTGGTCAACACTAACATATAGTTTTGGCAGAAGTTGGCAACAGCCATCAGTATATGGGTAAAACAGTATGCACAAATAAGAATGTAAAGGTAATATGAAGATATTATTATTTGCAAAAAGAAGAATTATTCAAACCTGCATCTCTTTTGGAGACTTGCTCAGACTGTCAGAAAGTTTAATCAATTCATTTTACAATAGGGGCAAAATTAAGAATGCACTATGGAAATGTCAGAGTTGAAGTTATTCTTGTGAAAAGAAATGAGTTGCAGTAAACAATTGTTTCTATCTGAAGTATGTTCTCTGTCCTCTGACAAACCCCTTGAGGTTGAGCTTCAAGCAGCAACATTAATCTTAATCTTGATATTATGTCCTGTAGCATAGTCCAGCAATAAGTGCAAGTCTTTTTTTGTGCTTGTGAAACAAGCTGTTGGTCAAAGCTGGGCTAAACACAAAATCATTTGAAATGTTTCTTTTCCAAGTGAAGTTATTGAAGTTGCTGCTATGTTTCCTTTTGCCAAAAGCAGCATCATCTCAAACTAGACAGATTTCTGCTAGATAGTGTTCTTTCCCTTTGATGTGTGTCTCCTGTATATTTTGCAAGTATTAAGCTTGGTTCATCTACACATGTGAGTCATACAAATATGCTTACAAGCAGTATTTCTGATATTCTAGTTATACTTCAAGACCATGCATGTTCTCTTTGTAAGAGACCTTGTCATTTTATATTTTTTATATTGTACAATTTAAAAAAATAATAATAATGGAATGAGAAACTCACAAAACTTCTGCTTCCTTGTTCTGCTTTTCCATTTCAATACATAATGAATGTACCATACAGGTAGAAGCCCTCATCACCTCACCACAGAAGTTAAATATCACAATGGTGAATCTGTTAATATCTGTCTAGAAAGGGTAATGAGTTTCAAGGGGCAATGTAAACCTCCTGTCAATTACATGACTAGAACATGAAAAGCTTTAACCAACTCCCAAGTGTATATAGAGAAGGAGTTATATCTGGAGAGAGCGTAGCCATATTATAAATTATATCACTTTTCAGAGAAAATGACGAGGGGAATCAAAACGGCAATTTTCAGGCTCTTTGAGTCAGCTTTATTCAGAAGCTTGAGCTCCACCTCTGCGTCACAGTTTAACCTTTTTAAAGCTAACACCATAAATCAACCTCTGACATAAAATAAGAGTAGCCCACTCATTGGTATTTGTTTCCATTTAGTCCTAGCCGAAGGCAAAATCAATATAGGAGGTGGTGATAGCATATTGTGTAGGCTTTTGAGTGTATGTTATGTAGATACCTGCTAACTCAAACAGAACATGGTGGTTGAACTTCAAACGTATATTGTACTACACATGGTTTCACCTTTGAAAGTACAACTGATCCAGTGCCGGCACCAGAAACTCCAGAGGGAGGGAGAGGGCAGGCAAATAGCTTGGGGAGCATTTTGGAAGTGCAAAAACTCACCTATATAAAAGACACATCACGGGTAAATTTAGGGGGCTAGGGAACACATCCACATTTATATACGGAAACTTGAGGTACTGCACATGTACAAGTAATGTCCAAACAAGAGGACAATCTTCAGAGTTGCAAATCTCATCTCGTCCATGACAGAAGTGATTATTGGGTTACTTCTGAATGCCTCTGGTTGCCTTCTTGTTAATAACGTTTTTTAAAGTAGCTTAGTTTAAAGTTTAGCAGAAACGATATTACCTAACCATCACTTGCATGAGCAAGGCATCAAGTTTGGGCCAACTTCACCTCTGATCAACATTGTCATTTCAACCTAATCTTCAACATCCAAAAGGAATATTCTAGCATTTGTCTCATCATTCTCTACAAATTGTGTGGTTTAATGGCTTTTTCCTACATGTTGACAAGCAGAAATTGGCTAAACATAAACTCTTTAAGTCTTTCGACCTTTCACCTCTGATGTTAGAATGACACAAGGCTGCATGGTCAGGTAGCCTACCCACCAAGTTTGAAACTTGATCGGACTTGCGGTGTAGGAGGAGTTTGCGACACACTTTTTCAAACAATCTCGGACAAATTGATCTTTGACCTCAATTGACGTTCTGAACACCAAGATCTGCACTTCTTAAAAGTTTGTCTCATCATTCTCTACATATCGTGTGGTTTAATGACTGATTCCTACAGTTTGACAAGCAGAAAATGGCTAAAACACAGTTTTTAGATTTTTCAACTACATAATCACGCAGATACAAGTTTACATGATCAGGCAATTACCCACTAACTTTAAACTGAATGATCTTGAAGTACAATATCCAGTTTAAAAAACATGGAATAGCAAAACAGGGCAAAGGCATTTTGAGTAAAACTTGAAGGATTTTTTTTTTAACATATAAGGCAAAACACCCTCCTGCAATTTTTTGTACAAACAGAGTGGTACTATATCTCTTCCAAAAATAATCAGATATTTTCAATCTGATGCATTTTCAGTTATCGGCTGTGAAAGACGCCCTCTTTTGTACATTGGAGCAACTTTACAACCTCATAAATAATTATTTGTAAAGCTAGAACCCTGAAATTTGTTATGTTGTAAGAAATTTAATTTTACACTTATAATTAAAGTAATAAACCTCACAGCTCTCACATGATTACATCGGTAAAATCTTGGCATCAAAGACCCTTCCTCATGCTGAATCGCAGCATGAAATAGCAACTGTAGCGCTGCACAGCTTACATATATTTTACAGGAAAGCATTGTGATCATGTGTATATATTTTGGACAGGACATAATAACCTCTAAAAGAATCAAGTATCCTGAACTAATAGTTTAGGAGCAATTTATCACTAAAAATAGCACATTTTTTAGCGAAAACTACTAGTATTGAATATTTGGCACTACGTGTTTTGACCTTACTCCACCATACAATGCTTTTGTAGCCTATTTTTTTTTAATTAATATATTGGCATCAAAGAACTAGAGATTTGAATCTCTATTTTCGCGTTCCATACTTTCTTCTCTTTATGTATTTCAATGCATGCAGTTTCACGACAGTCGTAAGGACAGAATGTCTTCCACAAAACTTGTTTTCATCCTGTCGGCGGCCGTCGGTGCTGCTTTCATATACCATGGGTTCTGTAAGCTGTCTCCAAACTTCAACGAAGATCTTCATCTTAAAATGGTGGGTTGAAAATTTGTTTAATCTTATGATATTAGCAACTTTACGGTGGTGTGGTAGCATACGGTATGTCAAAACTACTGTAGGCCTAACTAGCCTAACCCAGGCTACTAACTTAGTACTAAGTTAATACAAGACAAGTTAGTGAACTAACTCAGTACTACCAACCTTCGCCCTTACTGAAAGTGAAAGGGTATTGTTGTTACAACCCCCGTCATAATTGCACTAGAACTATTATATTTTAAGTAACAATAAGCAATAATTTCATGGCACCATTGACCCTGAACAATCTATAAGAAGTTACCATGAAGTTGGCATTCCCATGCAACATGCAAGTTTACATCTTAAAGGGTGTGAAGACTCGCGCAAAAAGAAACGTCTAATGCCGGTAATTTGACCTAGGCCTAGTTTCGAATGAGGTGTAACATAAGTGTTAAACACTACCATCGATCCCAGAAAATACACACACAGCTTGCTACCATCGGTAATTAGACACTAGTGTGCAGTCAGTACATACAGCTGCGATCAATACCCACAGCACGGTATACAAACGATACAGCGATGGACAGCTAAAGATAACAATTAAGGTATCACGTTTCATTACTGTCTGCATTTTGTAGCGACACTAACAAAACGTCACTTGCAAGCAACAGAAAGTTGACTTTTTCAGATGGCCGCACGCGGTTTGGGGCAAGTTTTCAATGCCTTTAAGTTAAGATTAACTTTATTTTCTGTCTAAAAGCAATTGCTGTAATGCATCACACAGCTGCTTCATTTTGATTATTTTTAAAGCAGGCCTATCTTTCCAGGAAATCAACTAGGGTAGTCCAAAACATGTCATATGTACTGCACATTAGTTACTGTACTTCTGGCAAAATTTCAGCCTTGACAAAGTACTACAGGTAGCATACGCCCATTAAAAGCCCCTTGGACTTACACGCAAAATCACAAAAATCATGTGTCCTCTTCTCACTAGATAAACGCTACCCATCACCGGATAGCTGAAGTAGGCCATCCATGGCAGCATCAATTTTCCATATCATGACCATGCAGAGTATTTGCTATGAGAGCCTGAAAATTTCATCACTTGTAAACAAACCTCTTTACTCAATAGTAAACAATTTTCGTACATTATCCCTGGGAGGCCTGAAGGGGTCTAAAATTGCCTCAATTGACCCAATTTTGTACCACATGCAGAGCTCAAATTTAACAATCGTCCGAGACGACCAAAAATTAAGTGATAGTACAGGTAGCTTGTTGGTTTCGCCCTCCATTCACATTAGAACAAAGTACAGTAAGAAATAAATCAGATTTTGGTACGTTGCGTAACGAGGGATGAATCTTACACTTTAGCTGTATGCACACCCCTTTCGCATCACTAACTTGCAGTTAGCATGTTTTGTTATTAGTAAAGACAGAATGTACATATGCACTAATGGTTACGTAAAGTATCATATTCTTCGTACACTACAGACGGCAGCGACCAAACTGCTTTCTACCTCATGGCCGCACACATTTATGACAACTAGCTAGCTGGAGTACAATGTGTATGCAGTACTATACTGTGCATGTGGGCATACAGCATGCTCGTTTATGTTGCTGCAATGTACGTGCTGTACACCCTGGGCTTACCCTCTGTCTCTGGATATCAACGGAAACAATTACAGAAATCATTTTTCACTTCCAGAGAATTCCCGGAACCCAACATGATTAATCAATAACAGTGTCATATACCACATAAAGTGTCTATAACTCTACACTTCAGTTCTGTCTAACATTTCGCAAAGTCGATCTCTGTAAGACTAGTCACTAAGAGTAGGACCTAAGCCTCAGGCCGATAGACTAGGCCTGCGTAGCCGAACATTACGGTACTCACCTACAAGGCTAAATCGATACATTGTAGTGTTACTTATAATGTACGGCTCTCGCGCAAGGCACGCCATTTTAAAAATGCAAGTGTTGGAAATCGCGAGTAGGTTCTTGTACTCAATAATGTAGACCCACACACTGTATGAGTCTCACCCAAACTTTCCATGTGGAGTTATTACATTTTATACAAGCTATTCGTACTACAACATCTGTTTTCCCCTCAAATATCCTTTGACAGCTGCTGAAATAATATGGATCGCATGCTCAATAAGATGGATCCTCCACCAAGTAAGGTGTTCATTCAAGCTTTACCTTTGGAGTCAACGTGTGCCGTGTTTACAGTGTTTTTAAATTGTGACCTCTGTTCTCTTAAAATGATGTTTGGCATCAACAGTTATTCACAATTTCACACAGTAGGGTTGTTGTATTTACACCACGATGGAACTTCATCAAAGTGAATTATCCCGTTTACAAGGTTTTTGGTCTTTAACCTACAGTATGTTGGCCTCAAATGACCTTTGACCTCAGTAGTGTTCTTGTACCCACCAAGAGGGACTTTATACCGAGTATGAAGGTAACAAGCTATGTTGACATCAAAACCTCCATCAGTTTCAACAGAGTTCTTATACTCACCAAAAGGGAGATCTACATATCAAGTACAGCATGTTTACTTTTTGAGTTATCAAGCTTTTCAGACTCTGAAATGATCTCTAACCTCCAACAATTTCAGTAGGGTTCTTGTACTCAATAGGGTGCATCTACATACTGTACCAAAGGTGAAACTCATCCACATTGTTCTATTGAGTTGTTATGATTACATGCCATGATGTCACACATGCATGCACACACAAACTGGCCATTGCATAGATTCCTTTTCAAATCCAAATTTAGCTGTGTGTAGCTAATGTGCAATGTACTGTAGTATTGAACTAGTCAGTTGAATTGCAGTTTCAAGATTGAAATGACAGCAGTTTGATGCATATGGTAGTTGTTGATGAAGGAAATTAACTGCTATGGACACCTAGCCAATTTGTCCCAAATGAAGTACATTTGTTGTGTGTAATAATCTCATTCAAATCTGTTGAAAAATCAAAAAGCTCTTTTTGTTTCCAAGATATACTTATATGAAGTTTTGATAAATCTGGGAAACTCACATACATGTGCAAACTATGATGTGGAGTGTTGCGTTCATCAAACATTCTTATATTAGCCCTTAATTACAAGCCAACATGTATCACAGGAATAATGTGATCTGCCTTTTTTTCAATGTAGACAAATATTTTTTAAACATTGCCTTAGGCTTCAAACCTGTGTTTAGTGTCCTTGAAACAAAGGTTGTGAAAACAAAGGGATAACATAACAGAAAATTAGGCAGTCATTCCCTGTACAGTACATCATCAATGTCCATAATTAGCTAATGTGTATTCATAAATAAAACTAGCATTGACAGAAGACTTGTAAAATGGTCAATCTTTGATTTATTTTGTTCATAGGTGTCCATAGACCTTTAACTTCATCTTAACATGGAAACTTTATCAGTATGCCAATTTCATTCCCAGATAACTGTGAATCACACTTCATAGTTAAGAGATACCACTGCTTACTGGTAAAATATCTTACCTATTCCGAGTACAATTTCAGTGCACTTTATAATGTGGGTTGTAGCAATAACACAGACAACAACAGACAAGACACTACTTGGCTTAGACACAAACAAGAGATTTCTGGCAGTGTATGAATACTTTTTATACTTGACATGTGTGTCTGTCATATTGAGTAGAAGAATCCTTGTTTCTGGTGGAGTTCAAAGGTCACCAAAGGTCAAACACTGAAAACCTTGTAAACACTATATCCCAAGATAGAAAGCATGGATACTTTATACATAACATGTAGATGCGCCATGTTGAGAAGAAGACGGTTATAGTTTTTTGTTGAGGTCAAAGGACATCTGAGGTCAAATATTGAAAACATTGTGAAAACAATATCTCAAGTTAGGAAGCATGGATAATTTCATACATGGCATGTGGATGCGTTATATTGAATAGAAGAACTCAGTTGTCTTTTGTGGAGGTCAAAGGTCATCTACAGTAGGTCACCAGTTACAGAGTTGTTGACAATTCATAATCATGGACGTTAAATATGAATCTAAGAGACTGACTCTGGTCAGCTTGCGGCTTTGATAAGCCAATGAGGCTTCTTCGCGAGTTCCTGCTTGCAGGAGGATCCAAAATACATACATAGAAACTCCCAAATAAACATCAACATGGTATATCCTATTTCGTTTTAAGTAATTAATACAGGGTCAACATTAGCATCACAACCGCTCCACAAATGAGCTGTGTAGAGCATACCCATTATGTTATATACTATTTTAGTACAGAAATGGAATGGAAACCCTCCTATGGAAGCATGTATGGTTAGAACATATGGTTAGAACAAATGCTGACTTTGACCAAAGATTCTAGAGAGGGAATCTTTCTTTGACAAACCTACAGAAGTGAAGCAGTATGCACACTAAGAGCGAATATATTTACAAACTTATTTTGCGAACATATTTACATTGATTATTTACATTTTCATATGTTATTTATAACATTATAACATTGACATATATTATTTACATTTACAGCGAACATATTTACAATATTTAAAAAAAAATATTTACAAGACTTTTGACGTAACTGTTCCCCAACCAGTCATAAAATCATTAACGAAAATTGATAGCATTCACGAGAACGGGACCATACAGTTTTCTACGAGCTAGTCCCTAACAGATCATAATGTAATGTAAGTTTCAAAGGTGATGTGAAAAAACTACTTAAAGTTCATTATAGGTAGATAACCAGGGAGTACAGTAGCTTATGTTGATCACAGTCGCCCATGACCCCCACCCTCCATCATCAGTCTTGGGTGGGGGAAACTGTTGGGGTGAATATTTCAATCGGGGTGTAGACTTCAGTTGGAAGGAAAACTTCAGTCAGGTCTTTTTACAAAGTTTAAAGGTATTTAAATTAGCACATTTAATCTAATGTAAGACCTTATTTACAGTGAAGAAACATGCCTCAGAATGCAACATTTGACATGTAAACTTTTTTCTGGGTAAGAACCCCCTACATGGGAGTCACGTCCAACAAAGCCACACCCTTCTTTTTAAATTTTATTGATCCACCTACTGCCTGTCCTTAAGGTGCATGCCAGCCTAGCAAACACTGTCATGAGGAAGTGAAAACTCTGCCAAACAGTGACATATGGGATGCATTCAACACTTTAAAGTTGTTATATTATACCAGGACTTGAACATAAATTTCCTCATCTTGGGGGAAATTCATGACATACAGTAGGGAGCAAATCAATTTGGCAAAGTTTGACCTTTGACTTCAATTGATCAAGTGACATGCAGTGTAAATTTTCAGATTATGATCAGACAGTTTAGATGATTTGAATTTTCCCACCAGACTATTTTCTAGTTCAGATATGCACACAATCTGATGTGTTTTGCACATCCCAATGCATGTGTGCATTGAAACTGTAGTTTGACATATACAGTATGTAGCAGTCCTATTGTAGTTACTCTAAATATTTTTCTTTTTTGATTAATTGGTGTAACTGCTGTTGACAGGCATGCTTTTGTTGCGGAGAAGCAAATGAGATTATTCTTAAGTCTCCCATTTGTACCATCAATCATTTACCACATGTATTATTTGACAAGCATTGTTTTTCAATTTCCTACAGTTGTTTCATAAGATGACCTATTTCTTCTGTATTTCAGAAAAAGCATTTTGTGAACTATGCTCGAGTTGCCCCTATGAAGCTCAAAGGATTCTTCTGGTGGAAGGGCAGTGAATATCGCCAATACATCGGAGGATTGGAGCTTGCAGGAGGTTTTGGTTTATTGACAATGACAGGAAGATTCACAAGGAATATATCATATGTTTTACTGATACTTTCAGCTGTATTCATGTGTCATAGTTATATGACTCTTGGAGATGCTGCTCTTAAATATGGAATTCACATTGGAATGGGAACTATAGCATTTGCAATGTTACTTGTTGAAAGAAGGTTCCCAGTTAGAGAGGAGGTGACAAGGAAAAACAATTATAAGGAAAAAGAAGGCAAAGAAAAAACAAGCAAAAAGGAAAAAACAAAGACAAAAAAAGCAGAATGAAACATGAATTATAATCAACCAATTTTACTGTGTGGATGTATCAATATTGTAGTACTGGTAAGGGATAGTACTGACTGCATATTGTATGTTATCTCTCAGGAAACTAATGTTATCCCTGGTTGTTGGCATGAAGATATAACAATATAAACCACACACTTAAATCCACATTGGAATGGCATTACACGTCCAGTCCAATCCCTTAGAGAAGGGAGATTGTAGGGATGGATAAATTTGTGGCATTATGAAGTGTTGTTGTCTTTATACCAAATTATGACAACAAAGAAGTTAATCAGTGATGATATACTTCCAGACTACTCAAAGCAGAGCCATTTCCATTGGCTTGGTAATTTTATGTAAACTACTGTTCATTATACTCAAAGGAAAGTGCAATTGTTTTAATTAAACGCCTGCACATTTTTTTGTTTAAATGAATATTAATAACGGATAAATTCATGAATTTGATTAGGAACAACCATACCTGGAAGCCTAAAGGAGAATTGTTTATATTGTGGCTGTTACCATAAGCATCAAAACATGGAATGATATATGGTTTACAGTACAGTAGTAGGTTGGTTTATGTGTCAAATAATGATTGGATTTGATCCCAACACTTGTTTGGTTTTGTGTCACTCTGAATTAAAATGTAGAATTACCATTACTTGCATCTTTTAGAATTGAATGTAGCTGTCCATCTAAAGATCATGTGAACTTTAATATCTAGACAGGTAATGTGTGATTTTCATACTTATAAAGACTGTCCCTTTAGCAAACTTCAGTTTGTTTTTGTTACTCTCTTCTTTCAAACTCACATCACGTTCATGATTTGATGACCGTTAACTTGAGCCTCAGGTTAAGGTGTTTATTTTATGCTGAAATAAATTTGTGTTAGGTTCTTCTTGTACAACTTTTGTTGCTCAGGTGATTATAAATGCTAATCTTCAATAAAATGGTTGATCTATAAATTGCCATTCATGAATACAAGCACTCTTTGGAAGTATATGATACCTGACAAAGAAAAAACTATAAAAAATTGACTTTTTGTCAGAAATCAAACAGTGCAATTAAAAATGTTGAATATTGTTAGTCATGTTTAAAACTATCAACAAAATGTTATCTTTACGTGACATGTTAACTAATAGCAGCTGATTGCATTCCTGTTGAGGAACCAGTTTATTCCATGTGCAGTAAAATGAGGAATAGCAAACTAAGTCCGTTGAGAGTTATCTGAAGAATGTTCAAATAATCATGTATCAGGATTATTTTATATAATTTGATGTTACTGCATTATTTTTGATCAAATTGATCACTCTCAAATTAAAGGGTCTAATAGGGTAACACACTATTTACTTATTGTTGATAATTGCCTGTAAGCAAAGTTAACATTCATTTGCCACCATTTTGTAACCATTTACAACGTATTAGTAATTCCATGTGAATTTGAATACATATTGGAAGTAAACTGGGACATATCCATTGGGTAAACTATCCAAGGAAGGAAGTATTCTGTTGTTCAACGGTAATAGTGCTGAGAATATTTGATGTTTTCTTTGTAAACAACCTTGGTAGCAAAAGCACTGCTGCACTGAATGGATCCAGTTGTGTATACAGTTAAAGTGGTCATCATCAAGTGAGCCTTAATCTTCCTATTTGTACAAATTTGAAGAACTTTGGGTTGTCTTTGCATAATCAGTCTGAGTGCAGTTCTGATTGGATTAAGTAGCTTGTGCTCAAAATTCTTATTATGATACAAGCAGGGTGCAAGTAACACATACATTTTGGTCCCTCGTTTTTAGTTGAAGATATTACAATAGTTAACATGTTAACTACTGTACAGTATGACATGCAGTGAAGCCGTTTAAGAGTGTATTCTGTTAAAAGATAGCAATAAACCTGAAGCAGTTATTTGTAAACAAGTACATTTTTTGTTATTTATTTGTACTAATAGTAATAATTATCAGCAGTTATTTTTACGATGTGGAAAAATGTGGGAAAAACCCGCAAGGGCTTATGGATTACTGCTTACATGTCGGGTGGTTTCCAATTCAACATTTTTAAATCAAATTTGGAATCTTATCAATTTAGAAAGTCATTTCAGATGGGAAAATCGTAGATTGCTCTTGGATGAAAAACCCACCTTACCATGACCTGGACGGGTATTGAACCAGGAACCTCCAGATTGCTAAGCCTCATTGCTTCAAATGCCACCGCCTTTATCCACTTGGCCACAGCACCAGTAATGTGATCAGGTGTCTCCAATTTCTTGATTTCATGTATCATCACTTGATTAACAATATTTCGCTGAATTGTCCAATGATTTCAGGTAGTGTCCCTGATCTTCAAAACTCTCCCTGGAACTATCCCCAAATTTTTAAATAAGAGCTGCACAATTTAACTACCTGTTTTGGCCTTCTGTGTGGAGAAACAGCTTTAACGTAGGGAGTGATCCTTTTCAGCTGCAAACTTCATTCACAGGCAAAGGCAATCTTCATTATGTAAGTTTGCCAACTTTGGGTAATTCCCTTTCCAGGCATCTTTTATACCTACTGATGAGTAATATCTGGGGGTGTTGCAGAAACTTGGGCATTTGACCATCATCCTTAATACATAGCAATACAAGACACTGAAAAGCTCTCGAAATTTCCTCTACCAATCAACGCAAAGTGTTAGATACTACTCACTGATATGATGTCCACATTATCAACATAATATGAGTGGATTTCTTGGAGGAAATCTGGTCACCTCACCACCTTTCTCCCAGCTTTGCACACACTATAATTACAGACAAACATGTCCTTATGAAATTCTGACAAACCATAAAAGGAAGAAATTGGTTGGTAGTAAAGTTTATTTCTACAAACAAAACAAATTATCTTACTATCAGCACAGTACAGTAATACAATTTGAATTTTCAAAGCATAATTAAGGCTATAAGTCATTAATTATCCTGTGAAATGCCAATAATGTAACATCAGAGTCATTGGAAAGACCATGAACATTGTGTAACACACTGAAGGTGAAGAAGATTAAAACAGCATTGTTATGTCTTTGTAGTGACCTGACTGACTGCAAGCTACATAAATGATTTTGTGTTCAGGGTTCAAGCTGGGTTCAAGGCTTTCAAGCTATGTACATGCATGGTTAAAGGCTGCAATTTTTACTTAGTATGTTTCACTGTGTAAGGTTCCAATAAAACCAGTCAACATTATCAATTAGGTCTTCTGTGGCCAACGACTAAAACTTTCACGCTCAGTCAAGTTGAAAACTTGAGACGTAAAATCAGTACTAGCTCTAAATTTTATTAGAGTTGGTTACGATGCAAGTGTAAGTATTCCTTCTTACAAATTATTACAGTTAGTGGGAATATGTCCCTATATATAGATATTATATGTAAGTGGAATTGTTTACCAGAGCCTGGTACCAGGTATCGATAATTGTATTTTCCCGTGTTACCCACCTCCTCAGATCAAATAAGTATAGCAAGAAACACAAACACATTGCTACAAAACTTTGTTCTTAACATCAAGATGAATACTCTCTGGGTAGCAGCAACTAGATGCTTGTCTTGCACTGTTTCATATCCGTTAAGGCACTTGCATACATTAGCATGTCTTTAATGTTAATTAGTCAAAGCTCTTCAAACTCGGACCTGCAACCTGCAACACTTTGTTACTTGGTTTATTTCTGGGTGAAGAATATCATACAATGTTTATTTACCTGTGACAACATCCACATTCTGACTCGAACAGATTCAATCAACGAAACCAGTGCAGGGTACATTCCAATAGTGACATTATACAAATAATGAATGGTTATGAGTGCAATAGTGCAAATATTTTATAAGTTGAAAGATGGAATGTTCCATTCAACGAGGCGCAGCCGAGTTGAATGGAACAAATTACATCTTTCAACGAATGAA